>PVIR01020080.1:0-31239 GCA_004026965.1 Petromus typicus
TTCCCCACCCCTCATGGGGATCCCTACCTTTAGCATAGGAAAGACAACTTCTTCCAACTCTAGAGATCCCATAGTCAACAGTGACTTCTAGGCCTCATCTGGGGTCACTTACGTTTGTTTCTTAGATGCTTAGATTGTCACATTTCCTACCATACTGACCCTGGTAGTTAAACAGCTCTTTATAGCTCTCCCAAAATGAGCATTCCAAAACCAGGGTCCGGGCTTGAGTGAGTGGAGACTCTGCCCACCTATGAGCTATTAAGTCCACTGACCTCCAAGCAGATTTCACCCTGCACTCTAGTAGCCCACTAGATTCAGGCTGCCAGGAGCTCCTCCTCTGCTGAAGTCAAAGGAGAAAGGGAACTTACTGAAAGCTTTTAATGTGTTCAGCTAATAATAATGCCCTGAGTTGGCCAGATAAATTTCCATCTTCTGTTTCTGAATTTAAAAAAAGGTTTTCCCAAACAGATACTCCCACAAACTGTCACAAATTCTTTAAATCTGTTTATTGGCTTCACTGCTTGCTTGATTGGTCTTGCACTGGAAAATCCTTCACTGGTGAGTGAGAGAGCATTTCCTCCTCAGGACCCTCTCAGAGTGATAAACAAGGAAGTGGGTGTGAACAATCCCAGCATCATCCCTGACTGTAAGCTATAAGGTGCCAAATCATCTTGAAATAACAAAGAAATATTGTATGCTCCAACCCTGGATGTAGAAGGTTTCTTCTTATGTTAGTTTCTACTGTTTCACTGTAATTGAAGGCATGACTCTTACAATGCCCTGTAAGAGCCACACAAAAAGCAGTGACAGACTTGGCTGGACCTTCTGTAAGCCAGGACTTTGGAAGCCAACTCTGCTTTGACAGAACAGCCTCTCTTGAGCTGCTCTGATCAGACACTACATACACTCCAGACTGTGACTCTTTCCTCGTGATTAAGCTTCCTTGTGGGCCTGTAGGTGGCCCTTTCCCTCAACGTGATGTCTCATCTGACAAGGGGTGGAAGACCGCTTTGGCAGAAAGCATGTGTTCCATTTCCTGCCCGTGGCAGCTCTAAGCTCTGCAGGAGTCACTTGAAGCCTCCACTGGGCAAATCTCTTCCCCTACCAGTGATAAATTTCTTGAAAAGGAGAAGGAAAGTTACAGGCCTACTCACAATATTTCAGCTTCTGAAATCAGAGAAGATAGAGACTTACTCTCGGCCCTAATGCCCTGTTCCTCTCTTAGGGAAAGCTGGACTGATTCCAAAGTTTATCAGGACTGACTCTGCCTCTGTCTTTGGAAGGACATGATACCATGTATCTGCCAAACCCAGAGGTGAAGGAGAGCCCAGAAAGCCCACCCTCACACTTTCCAGCACACTTTTGTGGAGGCCAGCATGTTCTAATTCACATGGAAGAGCATTTAGCAACACTGAGGTTTGCCTACCCTTCAGCCAACGGTTAGGAACCAGCATTTTGAGTGTAGAAACGAGTCTCCACAGAGCCATCCTCCTGTGGATAACTGTGCATTTGTTTCCTCCTGTGGACACAGTTTGCATCCTGAGCAAGGAATGCAGTAGAATGGCTAGAAGGTCAAATGGCATCAGAGAGGCTGAAGAATCAACCTACTTGGAATCTCTGTCAACCTATTCAATATTTACCTATAAACATAGTGATCTATCTATGCCAAGGCTTTGAATCCTAACTCTGCCACTTATTAGTAGTGTGACATATCAGTTTTCTCATCTGTGAAAGAAAAATTGCTTTGTAAAGTTGTGAGAATTCAGTAAGTTATATCTAGAGGGTTTCGAAGAGTCTCTTGCACTTAGTGATTTTTGTCATCAGCTCATGGTAGTACTTTTGGTTGTGTCCATCAAAATTTGGAAGAACCTAAATGAAAGTTTTACTAGTTGGGCTGTTATTTTTGGCCACCAACAAATGGAGAAAGACACAAGCTAATCCAGATCTGAGAAAAGTAAGTAATTCTCAATGCCAAGATGAAGACGCTGGATTCCTCTAAACCTTACACTTCATGAAATCTCCCACCTCTGGATTTTCTTCCTTTACCTTTCTCCTGGGTCACTTCCTGAGTCTTATTCTCCTAAAGTCTTACCTTTTTTGTATTTCTTCCTTTAATATCTATATGGGCCCTAGCACTTGAGGCTTCATGAGTGACACTTCATGGCCCCACTGGGCTGAGGATTTCTGACTCTTGAATGCCACATACAACAAGATTCTTATCGAGTCATCCAGTTCACAACCAAAGCCTCTTCACTGCCACTCAGACTGAGGGGAACATCTTCAGATGTAATGCACTAACATTCTGAAAAATATTTGTAAGCTAAATGTAAAATAAGATTTTGTATTCTGAAATAAATCTCATTTGAAATAAATCTCATCCCATATTTTCCAACATAATGCACAATTGTAAGACAGAAATGACAAGACTGGCCTTCGGCAACACATCCAACATTTACTCAGCATGGGATGCAAGACAAGAGAATTTCAGGATTTTCTTCCCTTTATATTACAGACAAATTGACTTTATCTTACTGAACATTATAAGGGTCCAGTGGGATGATATATTTGAAAGTGTTTTTAAAATATTTCTAAAATACTAACAAATTTGAAATAGTGTTATAATTTATAACGTACCTATAACAAGTGCCAGGAGATACAGAGCAGAGACAGTATCTTTTAAGAAGTCAAAAGCTGGACTTCATTTGTTGAACAACTTCTTCCTCCTGATCCTGTTTTATCACCTACAAAATAAAAGATTTAGACAGGATGAGTTTTAGATTCCTTCCCAGATGAAAGCCACTGAGACTCAGCCACCGAGTCCAAGCCAAACAGAGAGAAGGAAATTAATCGGAGTAAAATGGATATGCTTTATAAAAGACTAAACTCTAAAATAACAATAAAGAAAATGCAGAAAGTCAGACATGGCTTACTGATCATTAGGCCCCTCCCCCAAATGCAGACATGTCCTTGTAGCATGCTTTGCCATTGACCATAGTTTTTCAACATACTGTTTTAAGATGGAAATTTTAAGACAAATCACCTACAGTCCCATATCTGCATGTGTCTATATGCAAATATGTGTGAGCACACAGGTAAATACACACAAAATTCATTGATACAGAGGTCAGTGAATATAAATATAAGGTAAATAGACTTGACTGCTTTAATGTAAGGAAAGCAGTCCTTCTACAAAATTTATTTCCACAGTATCTAAAGCCTCTTTTGGCAGATGAAAAAACTGACATTAAAAGGATAACAGAATACAGATGGCTATTTAATGACCAAGAAGGTAGGTCAATTGGCTTCATTGTGACCTGAGTCCTGGCTTGATACTTTCTTGATCTTGACTCTGGAACCTATCATAGTGCACAGCATTTCATTCATTATTGCCCTCCCAAATTGGAATGCTTTTGCAGCAGTTTGCTTTCTCTTAGGTGATGCCTTAGACCATTCCACAATCTCTTTGCATCCAAACCTTTCTTGTATCACATTTGTCAATTGAGATTGACAGCTGTTGATTTTCACATGGATAAACCACATTGACTCCAATATCTAGTCATTTGTTCACTAGTCTATGTTTAAAATTCTTGTTAATTAAACTGTAGTCATAAATTCTACCTTCAGCTTGTTATTTCAATAGTAATTACAACAATTAACCCATAACTGTTTTTATCACTAACAATTATTACATAATAACTTATGTGTTAATTAACATAATAATCTCATTAATTGCATGCCATCTCACAATGAGATTAACTTGTAATAAGCAGACAGAAAATACAGGTTGTAAGCAGACTCAGAGGTTCACCTTGGAGCTGCCTGGGCAAATTTTCAAAAAGTTGGGCTTTGGAAGGTAGAGGAAAAGTTTTGGCAAACAGAAAACCTGCAGTGTCAAAATACTAACAATAGGGTTTGAGTTATAAATGCACAAAGAGTATTTATGGATGATTTTGAAAATTGTGGTGTTAGGGAAAGGTCACTGATTAAAGATTTTTAAAAGATTGTTAAATCAAGACTTTGGGCTTCAGTATGACAGAAATTTTCTCCCAGCAATATTTGTCCTGGTTTCCTGATAGTGTGTCTTAGTCCATTCAGCTACAAAGTGCTTTAAGTGATCATTTATTTCTTAACATCTTGGGGACTGGGAATTCCAAAATCAAAGCACCAATAAATTCTGTATCTGGTGAGAGCTTTCTCCATGCTTGAAAGATGACATGCTCTTTCTGTGTCCTCTTACAGTAAGGAAGCCAGCTCCTTCCCTCACAGAGACACAAATCCTATTCATAATGGCTAATAACTTCCTAACAGCTCTACCTGTTAATACTATCACACTGAGGATTAAGTTCCAATGTAAAACTCTTGGAAGACACTAACATTCAGACCATGGATACCAAGTGCTCCATCAAATCAGTGACCCCTTACTTTTAGTGTCTTCTTCACTCTTGACTTTTTTTTTTCCCACCTTCACTTCCATCCATTAACTCACTCGGACACAATCTCCATTTGCCTACAAAATTTGTCTACTCTCTAGGACCCATCCTGTTGGGTTTTTGCCCTTATTCTCCTGCTTCTTGGGGTAGCCATGTTAGTGTGACACACACATTGATATGTTGTTTTGTTCCTTTGAAGACAGGATTGGACTTGCTATTTGCACCATTTTTTATTTTCACCATGAAACTTTGCTGCAGTTTTAAGGTTCTTGACCCTCTTAAGAAGATTGTGTCATCTGAATGTAGGCTTATGGTTAACTGTGTTGAGTCCCTGCTATTCCCATGGCCATAGCTGCATCTCTTCTCAAAACAGGTCAGTGTTTCTCTGAGGCATTTGAATAGGTTCCAGACTCCTCAGCCTACCTTTCAGTGCTTTTACAACTCATTCCAAAACTATCCACACCACCTACCAAGAGGGGTAAATTGTTCTAAAAGGTCAAACAATGGATTGACCTGACACTGTAATATATTATCATATTTTTAAAATTCTATTAATTCCAATGCATGTTTTTCCAATGTGGAGAAATGTTGGTCATTTGAAATGATCTCGTTTCTTCTTCATACGTTTGATACTCCTCCATTTCTTTAGACTTCACACAGGTGGCTGTTTCAGACCTTGTGGCCATAGTTCCTCTATCTGAAGTGTTTTAGGATTGCTTTTGTGATTTTTTACTTTTTCTAATTCACTTAAAGTGCCTCACTTCTTCATGTGTCTTGTTATTTTTGTATATGTCTATGTGCAGAGGTCACATCCATTGGAACCTCATCTATGACAGTTATGTGAGGCTCATGTTGGAGAGTTTATTCCTCCAGAAGGAATAAATATTTACCACTTTTAGATATCTTTGTATACCACCAACTTGAAGCTACTGAATTAAATTCTTTCAGCCTTCGGAACTTCCAGATTGAATGAATCTAGGTTCCAGTCTTTCAGGGGTTAATCCATGCTATAAATTCTCAGGGTACAATGTTTTCCTTAGCCTGAGACTGAGACAATAAGTTCCCTTGTTGTCTCCCTTTAGGTGACTTTATTTTCTAGGCCACTCTTTCAAGAGAGAAAGTGCCTTCCCTTCGGGGGTCTAGACGTTATCGCGGAGGAGCCAAACCCAACTCCTACTACACCGTGGCTCATGCTTTGTCTCCTCTTGCCCCAAGACCACAAGGTTCCTTTCAGGCAGACACAGTCTCAACTGAGTTTGCCTTTTTGCCCTGTTTGAACTTCTGGAAATTACTTTCCTTTCTTTCCAGTACAACCACGTATTAAGGAATAGTTTTTTTCTCTTTTATGTGTCATTTTCACCTGTATTACAGGAAGATTTCAGGATGTCAAATACACATTATGGCAGGCACCAGAAGACTTGCAATCTACAATGTCTTTCATCACTGTCTCTTGCCCTTCAAGCCTTGATTTAACTATAGTAATTTTATTGCTGAGGTGAACAGCCAACTGTCTTGAGTCTGCACTTCTGTAATATCCTCAACTAAGAAATTCTGACCCTTGTTTAAGTATTCTAGGACTAGGACAAGAGTCACAAGCCCTTGCCTTAAAATACCAGATATCCCACAGAGATCCTCACACAACACATTCAGCTTTCCACAAACTCCTCATTGCTATGGCTTCAAAATAAGTCACATAATTGCCTAGTCAAAAGAACCTACTACTATGCAAAAATAAGTACATAAATAAAAGTGAGTGATCCCAGTGGTTTTTGGCATGTAACTTGGGAAAAATACCCAAAGCCTGCTTACACATACACAAACACACACATAGACACACACCACATTTAGTGTATGATAAAGAAGATATCATAAGCCAGAAAGGAAAGGAATTCAGTCGTCAAAATTGATTTGCTATTTGGGAACAAAAAGAGTTTATATTCATATCTTATACCATGTACCGAAATAAATACCAGATGCACTAAAGAGTAAAATATTTAAAAAATTAACTCACAAGAAGAGACTAAAAGGCAATTGAACTGGATATCTGTCAACCCTCTGGAGTTAAGTAGAATTTCTAAGCTTAAGAGCTTAGCAGAAAAAAACCACAAAGAAAAGCTACACAGACTGAGCTGCATAAAAATTGAAAGCCTCTGGATAATAAGATACTTACTGAAATAAAGGAGTAAATTGAAGAATTTGTGTAGTTAAGGAAGAATAACTAGTTTACAAAAGATGGAAAATGGAGAATCTGAATAATAATCAAAGAAATGCAAGTTAATCCACAATACCACTTGTGATCTATCCAATTAGAAAAGTTTCCATCTATGAAAAAAGACTCATGTTAGCTGGTAAGTGGTAAACAATACTTTTTTATATATTGCATATTTTCAGTCTGGAATAGAAAAAAATACAGATTTATAAGGTTTCAAGTCACACCTCTCTACTAGCTGTATAAATTCTCAAAAACTGAAACAATCTGCAGAACTAAGAAAGTACTGGTTATGCAAACCTTAACATAGCCACTTAATAATACATTATGAGGCTCTTACACACTGTATTATCAATACCATAAAATAATATGGATAAACATTATTATATATTAGGTGAAAGGATAGGATATAAAATTGTACAAATGCTGTAGTTACAATTAAAACTTTAACCTATTCATGGGGAAAAGGTAAAAAGAAACATACAAAGACATTAACAATATTCAGGAGAGGGATGTGTGCTGCTACTTTTATTTCAGATGCTATTAAAACTGTATTGTACTTATAATTTTTAAAAATAATCTTTAAAAGAAAAAAATCATTATTTGAACACTGGAGCGTAGGAATAGGAAATGGTTAAGGTTTGGAACCATCTTTTGAAATTTTGTTATTGAAAATCTCAAAGTCAGTAGTTGATGTGCAAAATCCCAGGGTACAAAGCTGAGAATTAAGTATTAACTCCGTCCTGTGTTTTCCTTACACTTGTTATATCATTAAGACTATAGAGTAAATAACTGGTGTTCTCACTGATAACTAAGGGAAACCTAATTGTGTGGTTTTAGTCTCAATTAAAATTGCTGAAAATGTGAAAAGCTCTCTAACAGTCTCGCAGATAAATAACACTTTAAACACAGAGTCTTCGATTGGGAACTGTTTAAGATTTCCTTAGCTTTCTGTAAATCTCTGTGAATAGACCTTGAGAGTTTTAGACACTTTTGTGGTACTTAAATTTCCCCTTCTTTGTCTGACCTTGTTGCAATTTCCCTGTTTGTTAAAGGACATTTGAATTTCAAGACAATGGGCAATTCTTGAAATGATAATGGCCTACAATTGGAGCAGCCAGGCTGCATCTGCCACCACCAGCCTTTTGTCTTCTATCAAGTTCCCCAGAATGTGCTACAGTTTGTAAAGATTTCTAGGAGGAATTAGCAAATCACAAGCCAGATTTCCCCATAAAAAAAAAAACAGCTCTTGATGGGTCCCCCGTCCTGCCTCCTCCTTCCCTTCCTTAGAATGCTTTTGATTCTGTCTGCTGGAACATAGCAGAATTACCTACCTTTATGCGAAAGGCAGAATTTGTAATGGGAATGCACACATCTAGTTTCCTTGTTCCTCCCGCCAAAGCCAGAACAAACCCTGTTCCTAATGTCTGCCTTGGAGAAGATTTCTTTTCTCCAGGTGGCCAAGATGGAAACTGTTTAGAGTGAAGACTGATAAACCCTGCACTACAAATCTCACACGGAGTCACAGTTGTCTCTTCCTGGAGGCCTTGTTTTAGGGCCTTACAAACCGAAGGACTGTCCATTACAGCTGGACATTTATGCCTTCAAAATGCTCATTTCTTCTTATGAGACAATAAAATACTTCCTGCAGCAACAGCAGGTGAGCCCAGAAACCGTCTTAAATATCTGACCTGAAGTGCCAAAGATGCTTAATAATCTTTAAAGTTACCAACAATATTGTTTCCTCCTGTTACCAGGATGTTGTAAAATGTCCTAATTAGTCTTTATGATAATGCCGACACCTCCACAGCACATAAAAAGGACTTTTAATTTTTAAAAGGACAACTCTGGTTGGTTTGATTTTTATCTCTAATTGGCCTATAATGTCTATCCCTCTGGCATTCCAGACAGGCAAACATTAATTTAACAAGCAACTCATACACCATGGGGGACCAGAGAATCAAGTGTGAAAAAGAAGGTTCCTGTATTCTGGACATGCAATTGGTTCTATTCTCTTTTACCTCCTGGAAGGTGCTAAACAAGCTTGTCCACTTCTCCAAAGGGGGGTCCCTCTAAGGCAGCTATTTCTGGAGCACCTTTTCAGACCCTTAGTCAAGTTCCTGTTACTGTTTGACCAGAGTCAGAAAACCCTGGAGACCCAGATCAGCCAGTGCTCCAGGAAAAGCCACACAGGAGACCCCGAGTGATGGACCAAGCCAAGAAACTGAGCCCAGGAGGCTAGAGGTTAGTCCCTGGTCCACACTGTGGGCTCTGTGGTCTTAGACTGGTCACTCATCCTCCCTGAGTTCGCTTTCTCAACAATTACATGAAAAGGATTATCTAAAATAATCTCCCAAGCTCTTCCCAGCTTTCACACTGGAAGATTTGCTAGTGAGCACCGCTCTGCCAACAGCATGGACAATGAGCTGAGGTGCCTGCCAGCTAGTAATGCAGAGGCTGGCTTGAGCCTCAGGGAGCCATCAGCTCTTGTGCAATATCCAGTCTGACACCAGACAGTCTGTCACAGCCCAGTTCCCAGCCCACTGCCCAGGACATTCTAGACTTGCCCAGAGCAGAAGCCAAGTGAAGCCTGTGCAAACTACAGGCTTCAGGATTGATCCTCCCAGCATCCGCCTAAAGAAATACCAGGAGATTTAGGTGAGTGATCCCAATTATCTCTCTGCTAAGTGGGACACTGTAACCGCGGATCCTGCTGAATCACAGGAGTATCACCTTTGCACCAAAAGAAAGCAAAGCCCTCTTATGTGCATTAAAAATTGGCTTTTTGTGTTCTTCATCCGGGTATATCTGAGGGTTGATATATGTTTGGGAGCCCTCAAGGATTCCTGCTGCGGTGGAGACGAGGTTGGGGGATGCCACATATTGACCCCAGATGATTCTAGCTGCTGACTAATGAGGCTCCGCTAGCTGCCCCACCTCCATCACCCCCTTTCAAGTCCCATTCTTCTCAATGAGCTGCTGGCAAAGAAAGCAGGATCTGAACAGAATAGCATTGCTGTTGAAAAGCCTTTTTCTTCCAAAACCAAGAAAGCTATGACAGTCTTTTATTTATATTTCCAGGACTTCGGTTTGGAGTCATGTGTAACGACACTGCTGCTTCCCAGCCACCCTCTCCCATAATGGCGTCATTGCCAGGCATCACACACAGCTCATCAGCAAGTCCCAGAGGGCAGAAGCCAGCCCACGGAAGTTGTTGTCTTACACATCGGCCACTCAAAATGAAACACACTCCGCGAGTTTGATGCCCTGCCATGGCGGGAGTACTCCTCCAGTCGGTCTCCCTGAGTATCTGTTAAATCAATCATCCTGTTAAACACATTAACACCACACACATCCATATTTTTAACTCCACTGCCGTGCAGTCTGAAATGAAACACAAAGTAAAGAAATTTTGAGCCAAATTTTCACTCAAACCTCAGGGAGAGCTTCACTCAATTTTCATCTGTTCTCCTCCATTGATATTTCTCCTTCATTCTCTTAATTGAAACCATAATTAATTATAGAGTGAAAGAGAATATGCACTAAAGCAGTGGTCAAGGCTAAACCTTCAGTTGGTACAACCTTGGATGACACTCAGGCTTAACCTTTTCCTGATGAAAGTTACTATTTTCCCCCTTTCAGACCATATGGTACCCATCAGCCTTAACTTTGAGTCCACTTCCTTTTGTTCTGTACAGGTTTAGATCTAATCACTAGTTTAAAATAGAGTTTAGGATATGTTGATTTGTCTTCCCTCAGCCATCAGACTTGGAAGAAATTGTATTTCTCATACGCAAATGCTGATATTTTTAAATGGTAGAATCATTATAGTCTTCCATGAATAGAAATCAAATTGTGAGCTATTTGTGGAGATATAGGAGAATCCTTAAATTATAGAAGACCTATTTGTATAACCATAACCCATTCACCTTTAAGTTATTTTGGACGAGGTTGCAAAGAATCAAATGCTTACTTTGTGTCGTGGCCCAAAATGGATGCCACCATGCACTGGGTAGATTGAGTGAGGCTTTGGAAAATTACAAATCTGAGCTTACTTTCCACCTCTGCCATTTACTGTGGCCTTACCCATCTCTCAAAGCTTCAATTTCCTTACTCAAAAATTTACAGTTCACTGTGGAGTTTTTGTGAGTTTAAAAAGCTATAAATGGACAAATATAATAGAAAATCAATGAGTAATATTATTGTTGTTGTTATTGAAAGTATAAGCCAAAAAAGCATACTCATGGAAGAGAATAATGATAGAACTTATAAAAGAGCTGGGTTGTGGTAGAAACGATTTCCTTAGGAAACTCACACATTAAACTGATATTTTTGCTCCTCTTGAAATATCACTGAGAATAAAGAAATTAACTAACCTACAAATCCCCTATATCTTCACTGGGGACAAAGGCATAGCCTCCATCAGCATGGCTGTCTAGAGAGCCACAGAAGCAAACAGGATATATCCCTATTGCTCATTAGAAGTAGGACTTAAATTCACGCCGCTTCATCCTTATTATTACCCTATTGAAACTCATCTGCCTTCTCTTCTCCCTCACATGTAGCACATTCATCTGACTGGTCCAAACTTGGCTTTGAATCCCACATTGGTGCCTGAGTTCTGGTCATCTCCACTGAATCCCCTACTCTACATCTGGAGCACTTCTGCAGACTTCATTTTTTACTTCAATAACTGGTTAGAAGTAGGACTGTGTCTTAACATAGAAGCGTGCATGTCTGAAATTTGCAGTGGGACTTGCTGAAGGACTGCTTGAGTTACCTAAAGTTACCCTTGCAGTAATAAAATCTGAGAATCACCTGACACAGTGAAGCACAAATTCCTTTGGGGACATGAGGAATCTGCCATCTCAGCAGTCAGGTCCTCTGCTAAAGCATACAATCTGTCTCGTCTTTCTTCTCAATGAGTTTCATCAGCAGAGCCTATGATAGTAAGGTAAGACTGGCTTGCCCACATCAGATCTTGAAAGAAAAAAGAGGGGCCAAGTATGGAAACAACCTTGCCTAGGAAAACATGCAAGAAAGTGGGACCTTTCCCAAGAAGTTAATAAGTGCACAACTAAAATGGGATCATTATATTAAAGGGGAGGAAAAAGATTCTTCAAACTTCTACTGATGTCATCTTCAATGAAGCAAATTAGCAATAAACAAAAACCAAAGTAGGGTTTGTGGAGAGATAGCCTTCAATTTAAAAGCAGATCACTTATGCTGCAGAGATATCATCAACAAAAATCAAGGGTCGGGTGCACCTACAGAAATGGAGAGGGCCTTCAGTGTCAGCCACCCCGACAGTGCCTGCCTTGCTTCTTGGCTGTATTAGCACAGTGGCTGCACTGGACTGATGGCTCCTTCCCTCCTGGGTGCCATCAGAATGGAGAACCTTCCATATACTGCTTAGGAGCACAACATGAGTTCTCCACATGAACAACAGCAACAAATAAAGCCAATCAGTGGTTTTTATGGAGAAAGCTTCTATATAAAAGTGAATAAGATCTCTCATCAGTTGTAGCTTTTTTTTCTTCAACCCAGCTTCATTCTTGGGATATTTTAGGATTCTTTCCAAATCACTCAGAATTATATCTTCCCAGTCAAAGCCTTCTTGAGATTAATTTGTGTTTTAATACAAATTAGAGGCCAAAATTTATATTATATTTATTTTATATTGCTTTTCTCAATGGCTAGATGTACCTATTTCCATCGAAATCTTGACTTTCCTCTTTTTCAGCTGAGTTTTGAAATAATTTATCGCAACTTTCAGTCCTGTTCCCTTGTAATTATACTGTCTTTCTGTATAACTTGAGTGAAAAGGAAGCAAGAGTTATGTCAGACGTCTCCACCAACCCCTGTGGGGCTTTTTCCAGCTGAGGAATGTTTTCCAGGGTTTGTCTTCAGACGGAATGGAAAGAGCTCTTTCTCACCTCATCTTGCTTTCACCTCTACTCCATCCTCAGCCATTCTGAAACAGTGCATCTTTCAGCAATGGATTAGCCAACAACTGTTTAAGTAACATGGTTAAAAATTCTGTTCTGAAAGAGATGGGAGGGCATATATTGGCTTTGTAGCCAACCTACTTTGCCTCTGTTTTCCAACCTACCAGAACCCCAAATTGTTCAGGAATTCATGTCATTTTTTCAGTTATTCACATGAATCAGTGAAAGGTAACTCCCACCTGCAGCTTTAGGAATGGATCCTAATTCATTGAGATCCTCGCATGGTAATTCTATTCTCCTTTGCCAACTATTGGCCAATGAATGAGCACATCACCAAACTCCAGCCAATGAGACATAAGAGCAAGTCTGTCTGAGGTTTGAGAGACAAGTTTTCTTATGCATGAGATACTGAAAGGTGTAGGCCCTCTTCTTCCTTGGGAGAACAACTGTTTCATTTTGATACCTACAACTGTTATAGTTGTCTCACTAACAGAACAGAGATAAACCAACACGCACAAGAGACCAGAGCCAAAGAAGATGTGAAGGCCAGGCCCCAATGATACAAACCTGCTGCTGCCTGCCCAGCCTCTAAACTCTGCTTAAGTGAGGCAACAAAAACTTTTTGTGGTCAGTAGAGACTGAGCAAGGAATTATTTTGTAATTTCCATCCAAAAACATCCTAAGAGGTGCAAGTATGCTATAGAAAATTTAAAAGTTAGGCAAATTCTAGAGCATTGTCTTAATATGATTGCATGACCCTTTCACCTTTCACCTCCTTGTCCTAATATCCAAACCAGTCGCTGTCAGGACTGTGAAAACATGATGGGATAGCATATAAGTAGAGTGGCAAGTTTACATTAAACTCTTAAAATTGCTACTATACTAAATGTTTGATGGTTTTAGTGGGATGGTTTCTATAAAAGTGGCCAGTGGTAGAACTTGGGATCAATCTTTTTTTGAAGCAAAATTCACATAGTTTGAAATCCCATGGGCTGAAAAAGTTGTAAGAGATCAATCTAAAGACTGCAATAATGATATATCCAGGGCAAGTACACCATGCAAGAAAGCATTTCTTGTTTAGGGTTAAGAAGCTAGTGCTGAATGCATAGTTGAAAATAATAGGTGATTTTATTAGAATGTGGGACTTATAAAAAAATACTCAGTGGAGTAAAGATTTGAATTCAATAGCAGTCATGTTTTTCAGAGATATTCCTGTTTGTGAATCCTATCTGGTCTTTTCCAAGTCCTGAATCCCCTAATAGTCTCTCCAGTCTTCAATCAGGACTAGAACTTGAACTTACTAGGATGCTACTTGAATCTTCTTAAACTGTCCCATTGTCTCCATATACACCTCCACCAGTAATAACAATCACTTAGGTAGAATTTATGATTTCCAAAATACTTCTGTTACTTTCTTGATCTCCCTCACACATTTAGGAGATAAAAATTATCACTCTCATTTTATCAACAAGTAAACCAAGGAGAAGAGAGTTTCTAAAAATCACTCAAGATGATATAGCTAGCAAATGAAAGAGCTGAAAATCGAGGTCTTCTGACTCCAAGCTCAAAGTTTCCACTTCACTCCAGCCCTCCTCCTCCCCATCCTGTAGGCTGCAACAAATTTGAAGTTATGCTACTGATCAGCAGCAATTGGTTTGAAATAAGAAATCTTTGTATTCAAACATAAACATGAATATTTGAAAATTGTTAATTTAGCCCAAATGTTAGGCTTAAGATGATTGCCAACCTCTTCTGTGTGCACAACTCCCCTAAACCATTTGTTCTCATATAACATTTAGCTTAAGATGTAATGCACAATACATCTATAGAGTTTCCCATGTACAATGTATTCCAGCTTTTAATTCACTTTAGGCCATCAAAAGAGAATATAAAATAATTCCAGAGCTCTAGAATTCTGCAATTACCTTGTGGAGAGGGAAAAGGAAGAGTAAGAAGAGTTTTTACAACTGAGAAAATCCAGATTTCTTATTAGTCATGGTCTAAAAATGACAACCCCCTGCCTATCCAGCAGTCCTCCTCCACCCCAGCGCCTACCCACAAGCACAGCTGGAAAAGCCTGCTGCAAGCCACATTTTTCCGCCTGGCAAGTCAACTACAGACCTAAGCAAGGAATCCACTTTTGCACAAGCTGGACTAGTCCCCATGGCCTTCAGGAAAAGTACTACCCAAGAAGGCTGAAGGAAATACAGGGGAAAATCCAGCTGTGGTTCTTACCCTTGACCGTGATATCTGATCACCTATAGCCCAAAGAGAAGCAAAGCCAACACGAAGGTTCCTCCACAAATGCAAGCACTCTTCCCCTACCAAGACCTCCCAAGTGAGCTTAATAAGGTTAATAAGGTTATTCTCAACTCCTCTGCATTCATCACCTTCAGAAGCCTTTGTTTATCCAACCTGACCATAGTCAGGAAAGCCTAGTGAGCAGGATGATCACCAACTGGCAGGACAGGGAGTCACAGCTTATAATTCAAAGGGAGAAGTACGCGATTTCTGACATGTAGGAAGGAGTCCTGTATCCCCAGAGGTGCTTTCCCCAAAACTTTTCAGCTACCTGAATATAATACAATAAAATTCTTATTAAAAGTAACCTTAAAATAAAGGCAACTCACATCACCTTTGACAAAATTAGTCTCTTCCTCTATCTGCTTCTCTTTTACTCTGTTTCCTCCCTGTATTAAAAACACTTTTTCCCCAGTTCTCCCCATATTCCCCATTCTACCTCCCTCCTTCCCCAAGCCAAGGCATTTTCCTATAGGCATGTAATAATAATTGCTCATTAATTTAAACCCCCAACAGAGAACTGGGATCCAGATGCAAATCGCTCAGAGCAACATGGTTAAGACATTTTTATACTCTTTTCCCAAGAGGACAGATACATTCAATCCAATGAAAGTTCTAGGCCTTGGCTTCACAAATAAGCACAAGAGAATGGCTGTATGTTTTCACTTCTGGAGTGACTTAAATTGGGATCCCTGGAAATGGATTTTGATATGAAAAGTTGCCCACTAAAGATTTATTGAAAGTGCTGTCAGTACCTGGGAAAGTGAAGAAGGCAAGAGCGGTTAGAGGAAAGGACTCCCCCACTATGTGGCTACACAAGACTTCAGGAATTGTATGAGGCTCTGAGCTGGGATGGACCCTACAAATTGTCCCAAATTGAGATAAGGCACTAGACCTTTTATCCCCCCCATCAGACAGCTACGGGCCATATGTTATCCCCTAGAAAAGGAACTTCAACAAGGCAGTTCTCTGTGGCTAAAAGCAGCTCCTACAGAAGGACAGAACTGTGAGCCTTCAACAACCTATATTCCCAGAGCTCTGGAAGGATTTGGATCGAGAAAAATAACCTCCATTACAGGCCACCCCTTCTGCACTCTGACCCACACTTCTATAAAAAGTGTGCTTCATCAAAGGGATGGTTTTTCCAAGACTGTGGTTGATCTTATTTCCAGAACATACTTCCAAATACTTGAACAAATGAAAATTCTTGCTGCTACATTTGACTTCAAGGCTGTAACTGAAACTCATCATTTTCTTCTTCCAACATATGTATTCTAGATAATAAAATATAATACATTCTTGGCTGCTGAATTCTTGTCACAAAAAGCACCAAGTGACAGATTAACTGACATAGTTTAAAGTTCAAAGGAGCACAGTAAGTACTGCAGTCATTTTCCTTCTGGCAAGAAGAACATCTAGACCCACAGAGCCTAGAGTTGTGGGAAACACAGATCTAGCCTGTCTGAAAGCTGCAAATGAGACACTTAGCGAGGATAAGAAACCACTTCTACTTCTCTTCCTTTGTTTTCCAGACTCACCTTCAGTACCATGAAAGAGCATCAGTAGTAGTCCCTGTAGTAGTCCTTTGTTATGCCACTCCCATCTTCAAACACCTAACTAGTAGTCCCACCCCACCACATGACTTGGAGGGTCTAACACACACTCCTCATGCTGGACAGGTGACTTGATGTCATGTGATCAGACAGCCAGTCTCTTCTAGGACCCAATGGTATGCAAGATGTTGTTTTCTGACAACTGTATACCTTCTGTTTTACATGGAATGGCCAAGCTCCAAAACACTAGGAGCCCATATTGCTATTTCCCTACTGGTGCTCACTAGACACCACACAGTGTTTTTTTTGGTTTTTTTGTTTTGTTTTGTTTTGTTTTGTTTTGTTTTTTAAGGTTTTTTTGAGACAGGGTCTCGCTTTGTGGTTCAGGCTGGCCCTGAGCTCAGCCTCAAACACATCACAGCAATCCTCCTGCCTCTGCCTCCCGAGTGCTGGGATTACAGGCATGAGCCACCACGCCCGGCACTGGTATGTGGTATTGGTTGCCGCTGGGGTGAGTTTCCACACCCAGTATTGTTATGTGGTTACCGGGGATTGAAGCCGGGTCCTTGCGCTTGCAAGACAGGTGCCGGAACCACTGAGCTATATCCCCGGCCCCACACAGTGTTTTTTTTCCACCACAAATATCTCTAGTTCCATGGAGCCAAAGCAATAGAGTTGTTTATGTTCTAGCTGAGCCTCCTGCAGACCCATTCCTTCCATTGGCCAAGCATAAAACACAAAATCTTCTACAGTCTCCAGAGACAGAAACAGAACAAAATAAGCTATTTGCAGAACACAGCACTTTCTGGGAGTGGGAAATGAAAGTTGTAGTAAGTTGTCTTTCACTTGCAGAGTTTGTCTCAGGGACATTCCCCTAAAAACTTCATCAGTGTGACAGGCCTTTGAATCTTCATAGCGTTTATTTCATGTGATCTGGAGCACATGTGACTTACCAAGACCTTCAATGTACCTGCTGCTTCTTATTCATCTGGACTGACTAACATGGTGTCATCAACAGAATGGATTTGATGATGTTCTAAGGATTATCCTGGTTCCTTTTCCCTTTAGACTATAGTTAGCTTAGCCCTTGAACAAAATCACAAATCATTGTTCTTGTCTGTTGCACTGAATATGCAGTTTCTGATCATGTTTTCTAATAAAGATCGAAATAAATACATTTTCCAAACTAATGGCCACATACCTAGCCTGAGGCTGTATTAATCTGGTCCAGCAAAGAAACTCACGACCTGTTAAGAGCTACAACTGAAAACATTAGTTGGTTAATTTGTAGTCGCCTACTGTCACCAGCCATGAGCCAATTGTTTGGGGAGCAACAAGATTGGAGTATACAATGGAGAAGTGATGGAGATATCCAATCCTACTTTCTTTAGGTCTTTGACATCTGAGATGCAGGATTGACTTTCATGTACTATCTTGGATACGGGAAGAAAAGGCAACGCCAAAAGCTTCTGTTTGTCCCTTCCCTATATAATAGCGCTAATCCTCTGGTTAAAGCACTTTTGTAAAATTCCCAGTGGAAGTCCATTCTGCTTACACCCTTGGGGACCCAAGGAATGAGCAGGAAGGATTCAGAAGAACCACTGTGATCTAGGACCATGCCAGGGTTCTTTGTTACCTGGATTCATAAACTTTCACTTTAAAAGTAGGACTATGCTGGCACTTTAGGTCCCTGAAATCATTCTCAATTCAGTCCTCAAAATATCTTATTATTTTCCTTCCTTGAGTAAATGAGTCCTCCAAGAGAAGGGGGGCCTGTTACCAAATGCCCTTGCTGCTCTGCTATAGAGTCGGCCTTCTCAGGGTTCAGCCTCTCCTTCCATCAATGGATCTGGAACTGAGAAACATCTCAGCTCAAGAAATCTAGCGATAAATCACAACTTTGTTTTTATCTTAATCATGAGATTCTTGCTTATTCATTCTTTGTTTTTATTTTCATTAACTAAGCAATACCCTCATTGACTTCCTTACCAACTTGCTTCTAAGGCTACCATTTTCCCTGATCTGTTGACACACTGTATCTGTGTGTGGACCAGTGTCTACAGGGGCTCTTCTGATCATTTCATCTATCTTAATTGAGTCACTATAGTCCTAAAGCTCCACTGTCATCAGGAAGCCCTGTTCTACAAGATCTCTTCTGTCAATGCTGGCTTACAGGAGCAAATATGTTCTGAGATTCTTATAAAATCTCATTCCCTTTGGGTTTTCCCATGACACTCAGTCAATGAGCTGTAGGTTTTCTGAATTTACAGAGGATACCCATTCCATTGTCTGAGCCTTTGATCATTCCCTCTGCTATCTGTTATATCACCTACTTAGTGTAGGCGGTCTTCACTACTGCAAAACTTCAAAGAGCCTTTCTGATAAAGTAGCAAATTAGTCCTACCTCCTGGACTCCTTGTTTGTGTTTAGGTATCATAAATTTTCATGTTGGTAAGCTCCCCTACTCAAATTCATCCACTCATCAAGATGCTGTCTCATGCACACTTTCCAAGCTCCTGCTGATACACATTGCCTTGATTCTACAACTCATCTAGTATATAGACTTCTTCTTCAGTAGACCCATCTTTTTATCCTTGCTATACTGACATTCAATCTTAGTTATTGGTTTGGTGGTAAAAAGGAGAAATAGAGTCAATCCTGAGAGAACACAGCATTGCCTTATAATTTTCCTGCCTCCATTGAGTCCTCTGTATGATTTTCAAACAAGAACAGACTACTATTTTGTAGCTAGGAAAATGAGCCTCTACTATGTGCTTTGGAGTGTGGAATAATTTTGAAATTTGAAGTTCTCGATTTCATCTATCCAGATATTTCCATCTATGTGGTTTATCCCTCTCTTTCTCTTTTATCTTCTCAAACTTGGCTTAGGACACATGTCAAGTCTTGAGAATGCTATCTTCTCTTACCCTCCTACACTCAAGAATAGGCTCACTGGGCTGGGGATTTATCTCAGTGGTTCCGGTGCCTGTCTTGCAAGTGCAAGGGCCCAGGTTCAATCCCTCAACTACATACAACAGTGCCGGGCATGGAGACTCACGCCCACAGCAATTAGTACCACAAAACACAGTACCAGGCATGGTGGCTCATGCCTGTAATCCCAACACTCTGGAGGCAGAGGCAGGAGGATTGCTGTGAGTTCAAGGCTGAGCTGAGGGCCACAAAGTGAGACCCTGTCTCAAAAAAATAAAAAAAAAAGTCTCTCTCTTCTATCTACTTTCCAGCTATTGTAGATTAAGGTTTATAAATGCTTCCAGAAAAATTCTCTGTCTTTAACATTTTGCCTTGAAATGATTAATCATCCTGAGCCTGTCATTAGAAATAAGTGACAGTCACTCCACTCTGTAGTCCTTGAATGTACTATTTTCTCCATATTTATCTATAACCAAGGATATCCTGCCAGTCAACACCCGCACACACACATTTGTATCTCATTCTAGCTCATTGCTAGTGACAGCTTCACTGCCTTGGTCTGCTGAAGATCATCCTACAAGTGATAGATGGAACTGATGGGCATCAACAAATAGTTTTTCAAAGTCCATTTTAGAATCAGTTCTCTGGGGCCATGCTAGTACGAACTATATTAGATTGAATTGCCTGGAAATAATCTCTGGAAGAGTTGCCCTCTGAAGATTTACTGGGTTGTATTTATAGGAAGTAGGCCTACAAAATGAAAATTAAAAGAAAAAAAAAGAGTGTGAGATAAGCCACAGACCATGGATAATCCTCCAGGGAGCTGGAATGGTCCTTGAATAACGTCCAGAACTGAATCAAGTACCCTGGACTTTTGCATTCCCATCCAAGCTGGTCACTGGGCTGTTCTCAGAAGAAGAGAAAAGATCCCTTAGTGGAGAACTTTCGGTAAAAATATGTACACCCATGAACAATCACATTGCCAAGGCTGTGGAGACATCCATGACAGATGGATACACATTTATTCTAGGGCAGTAATAAATGTCTTTTGACTTTTCTAGAAATTTAGCTGAAGACTCTCCCAATCTTGCTTACCTATCAGCCATATTGGTCTTGTGTCAGTTCTTAGAATATCCCTCTATCTTTTTCTTGATCTTTCTTGTCCTGGGTCCTCTTCTGTCTGGTCCTTCCTCATCTGTCAGGTTTCAGCTTAAATGTTATCTCCTCAGAGGTCTTTCTTGGCAACCCTACATAATGTAAATGTGCTCTCACACTTCTTTGTTTTTTGTTCTAACACCTTGTATATTTTCAACCTACCCTTTACAACAATCCACAGATGTTTGGGACATTTGTTTGCTAACTTATTTATTGTCTGTATTGCCCTCCACAACGTAAGCTTCATTACTGGTCCAAGAACCTCTGGAAATCTATGATATCTCAGTCTCTGGAACATAATAAATGAAAGCACAATAAAAATCCATTAAACAAATGAATTAAAGGTAATTAGAGAAATGTTAAGTCTGACAGATAAGGAAAAATTGGTCATGGACACTAATGAGCAATATAGTTATATAAAGCAATTGACAAGTAGTCCAAACTCCTCTGAGTATTTGTAGGAAAAATGGCCTTGCAAGCAAAAGTTCTCACACCTCCACCCTCCATTCCTCTGTTATTTACACATTGTGTGGTCAGAATTGCAGTTTCTATCTGGGGTGTCTCTTGGGTTCTCATGTGCGTGGAAGGTGGGTGGCTCACGAGGGTGGGGGCTGTGTCTGAAAAGCGTGAGTCCTAATATTCCTGGGCTCTTGCATCCCTGGGACCTTAGTGAGGTTTGCACAAATGTAGAGAACTTTGGGCCCAAACTGGAACCTATGCTCTTCCCAGTGGTATTTCCATTTTCAGCCTAATGTCTAATTTTGAACAAAAGAAATGTCTTCCTCATTAAAATAAAACTCAAAAGATTTGGGAAGAAATGGGAGAAGTTGCCTTAATATCACAGGACATTTTGCAGGGTCAACTGGCCAGAATCCATACAGACTCTGAGGCAAACCAGCACCAAAAAGCTTGCTGTCCACCATTAGACAAGTAGTCATTTGACCTTTTAGTCAGTCATTTAACCTTGCCAGGGTTCAGCCGTGGGCATACCTTTAGCTCTGCCAGATTCTTATACAGTTTTCCACAGGAACTTGTGCACAAAGGGCTAGACATGTCCTCAGATTCCTCCCAGCTCAGATACTCAGTGTTATTTTCACATATGTCCCCCAACCCTAAAGCAGAAGGGCTCAAGTTGCCCTGAAAATGGAGTCAATTCTTATGCCAACAACTTTGTTATGGGAAGCTTCAGGTGTAAAGAGAATCAGCTTGTAAAACAGATGACTGAGCATTTCTTAAAATAAACATTTTCCTAAGCTAAGTTAGACAGGGAATTGCCTGGAGTTATGAGCTTCAAATGTTGCATTAAAACTTTTAATGGACTTTGAGATTCATTTGGAGATTTAGCATTTATTAATATCCCCACCGATTCTATTTTCCACTCCAAATTCAATGCAAATGCTATTTTTACCAGCATATTTATTGCATTCATTGAATGGCATGAAGGCATCTTGCAGAATTACGAAGAAATGTTCTGAAGTTGCTTTAAGAAATTGCTATTTTTATTCTGTAGAGTTAATTGAACCGGCTGCTATATATCTAATTTATGTAAAGCACAAAGACAGCAAGTTGCTAAACAAAAGTGTATTGGGTGCATAACATTAGGTTTCACTTCCTCTAATGTGATGGAATATGGGCTATCAAACTGATCCTTCTCCCTTAAATGTAATGACTGACTTTTATTTATAGTTGCATGAATACATATGTAGATCTAGGCAAGCTGACAAATATAGTGAGATGCAGCAATTTTCTCTAGTAACATTAGCCGATAAAAGTTACTTAAATCAATATTTTGGTAATTTAAGCATTGATAACCAGTTCTTGAATATATTAATGATGATCCATTTCACTACATATCATTATCTGGATCAATTTGTCTATTCCCTTCTTTATATAGATCTAACTGGTTCCACTTCCATTCGGAGATGTAAAATACCATCCGTACACATTACTTTTTCATACTTATTGCCTCAAATATTGATCTTTAATTTTTTCGTCAAACAGAATGTGTGCTCTCATTCTGTGTGACCTGAATATATACGCACACACACATACACACACACACACACACACACACACACACACACACACACACTTGGCAAGAGCCATCATGTTATATAAATATTCCTCAATAGTTGGAGTCTTTAGACATGAACAGCAGTACTTTTTTAAAGTTACTTTTGTTTTAAGACATAGAATCTGACTGTGGCTTGGTTAAGTGAAAGGGGCAGGGGAAAAGACATTTATTGGAAGGATCCTGGGTTATTCCCTTGAATTAAAAGGCTAATTTAATAAGCTGGACCCAGAAAACAAAGGAGCCAGGATGTCTCCCAGCCCTCAGCAGGGGATAAATGACATATGCTGAGTATTTACTGTGTGACTTGTGCTGTCTACATATTTTCAAGGTGTTTTCTCTTAGTTTTAGAAGCAAAGTCAAGAGTAGCACAATCTTCATTTTAAACAGAAAGACACCAGACACAGTGACACATGCCTAAAATCCCATTTTTTAGTAAGGTTGAGGCAGGAGTATTTTAAGTTCAAATCCTGTTGGGGCATTTTAGGGAAAATCTGGCTCAAAAAAAAAATTCAGGAATTGTGGTGTATGCCTGTAGTTCTAGCACTTGGGAGGCTGAAGCGAGAGGACTGAGCCCAGCCTGAGCTACATAGTTCATTCCAATCCATGCTGAAATACATAGAGAGGCCTTGTCTGCAAACAAAAAGTGAGGAGATGCCTTCCCTGAGTTTTGGAATGACATGGCTATAGGCCACAGAGTGTCAACAACCCCCATGAATCCAAAAGAGACTTTTCAAGTCTCTGAAGTAAGCACTACCCTGCAGCATCTTGATTTCCATCCTGTGACACTGACTTCGAACACTGGAACTCCAAGAGAATACATTTCTGTGCATTTATGTCACTCAGTGCGAAGTGATTCATACAGCAGATGCAGGAAACCAAGCAGTGCTAGATCCAGTTACATCCAGTAACTACAGTGGTCCCTTCAACAGCTGATTGCAGCAGGAAAGGAGCACGTCCCTCCTCATAGCTGCAGGGCGTGGCTGTGAGGCTCACTGGTCTCTCCAGAGAATGGCCTGCCATCCCGGCCTCTTGACCTCTGGTTCAAATGCCTGCCTCACCCTGCTGATGAGGGTTAACAGGGGGCACATACAGGCCGAGGCTTCAGATGTACCTTGCTAGCTGGACTCAATCTCTCAGGTTTGTGCCTCTGCCAGGGAAGAACATGCCCTGGGAAACCTGCCAGAATCAGAATGAGAATCACTGGTGCCAATTTGCTGAGAGCCCACAGCCTGAGGCCTGGCCCAGGGAACATGGACTGGCCTCTCACAAGCCCAGGTGGCCTGCACGTGCAGCCAGGATAACCGCACACCTGTCACTCGACAACTGGAGTTCTATGGCCACTCATTGTACAAGGACATGGTAGGAACCACGGACTCTACTTACGACATTTAATTTATTAGTTTAGTTATGTGTGTATGCATCTTAAAAGTTATAAAATAATAATGAGCAGTGTACTATAATACACTGTGTAATATAATCACACCGTGCATTTTCTATTTTCACACTACATGAAACAGTTGTACTAACAGATTCACAAACAACTCTGATAGCTTGTATTACACAATTTTCTAGACTTAACCACCAAGTTATCATTTCATTCCAGTCCCCAAGTACCAATCTTGTAACTGGAATAAGATTTTCAAATGGTCTTTAAAAAATTGGTATACAGTGACACTCATAGCTTATAATTTGAGACCAAAAGTTCAGCTTTAGTTACTAAATTGTGCTAAATGTTGGCTTTTTTTAAAATTTCTGAGGCTAGCCATAACTGATGTCATTCCAAGATAATGTGTCTTCTTCAAACTGTTTGATACTAATTGGTGACCTTCAATTACCTAAGTTTGTCAGAAAGCTGACTTGAAGATTCCTAGCAGTCGTTCTGATGGTCAACTGCTTTTGTGAGATGTGCCAAGTGAGTTATATTAACTGCTGCGTGTCCAGACTATCATGCTCTTCTGGTCTAGCTTACTCTCTGTCAAGCTTTCCCTTGGTGGCAGATACTGGAGTGGATGTAGACATGCACTTCTGACATCCATCTGGATGGGGGTTGAGCTAGAACAGTGAGTTTGAGTCCAGTGGGACATCACAGTCACTTGGGTGCAGAATTAAGTCAGGGTAAGCCATCCTCATGTACATGGCTTTCAGGAGTACAGTACTCCCCAATTGCCAAGTTATCTGGCCCCAGACCCAGGCCCCAAGACTCACTGGTCTTTTGGTTTTCCACATGGAAGTATGTGGGTACTGGAGAAGAAATATAATTTGAAATGTATGGAACCAGAAGCCAGTCTGTGGAAAATTCCTCCAGTCATCAGAAACTTAAAATTGTAAGTAGAAGATTTGGTTCTTATTAATACTTAATAAGAACAGAAGTTCTCTCTTATTGAGGAAACACACCCACCCAATAATGCAACATTTCAATTATAAATGCACCATTGGGTTTTTTTTATTTTTGATGAGAAACATGTGAAATAAATTTATCAGAATTCCTGGGTCTATTGGGGAAAACCCATAGCAGTACCACAAACTGACTACATCAGCTGTAACAGCTCAATTACAAATGGAACTTGCTAGCGGTTTTCTCAAATCTGACAGCCAACCTGAATGTAAATGACATTACTGAGAACAAATTATGAAGTTCAAAGGAACTTTTCTGAACAACTTATTTTTTTTAATTCCAACAAACTGAATTTTCCTTATATTCTCATTATGGAAAATGATATTATAAAAATCATTGTCATATGAAGATATTTTCTGGAATTTGTGGTGTTTGTATCATTTATCAGCTTTTTAAAAATAGGGGTTTTTTCTTATTCTAAACAACTGTTACCACTGAGCAAGCTTTTTATTCTCTTTCTTAAAGAAAGAATTAGGTCAAAAAAGGTGCATTGAGTCAGGGTAACAATCATGACTGAACTTGAGAGGAAAGACCTACCGTGTGCTCTTAGCAGATGACACAGGTGTCACAGGGAAGCTCCACCTACCAACTCCCCTCTTCTGGATACTCCTCCTAACTGCACACCCACTAGCCTCACAATGGGAGTATATAAAGCAAAGGAGCAGAGGAAAAAGAGAAAGGAAAGCGCTATAAAGTCTACTGACAAGGCTCGAATCTTTTCCAGCCATGTAACATTGGGTGAATTATTTAATTCACTTAAAAGACAAATGAAGCTGCTTTTTAAAAGAGAACAATTTTATGAAATGAATTACTTAATGGAATGTATTTACATCAACACCTGATCCATGATGATAAGCTCTCAATAAAGCCAGATCTTATATCACAGTAGTTGTTAATTCCACCTGGAAGGCTGGCACCTAGTTAACATTCTCACAATCAGTCTTATCATTTCCATGCTGCAAGAGACAAAGTCAGTTTTGCAGAGCTTCAAAATTCACTCAATATTTTACAATATGGAAAGTATGAGTGAAAGGAGAAAAATTCAAACCCATGAACACCTGGCTCCACGTTAGCACTTTTCCTTATACCACAGACCTCAAAAAATGATTTTTTCCTGTCCAAACTGGGTTCTGTTCAAAAAGTCTTTGCCTAAACCTATGAACTCAAGAGTTTTACTTATTTTACCTTCCAGCGGGTGGTTTTTCTGTTTTCACATTAGTTCTTTGGTCCATTTTGATTTTACTTTAGTATATGGTGAGAGATATGGGATTACATTCAATCTTCCCACAATCATTTAATAAAGAGGCTGCCTTTCCTCCAGTGTTAGTTTGGGGGCCCCTTGTCAAACACCAAATAATTTAATGTGTCCAGCACTGTTTCTGCATCTCCTGTTCTGTTCCGTTGATCCTCAGGTCTATTTTTGTGTAGTACCATGCTGCCTTTATCACTGTAACTTTGTAGTGTAACTTAAAATCCAGGATTACTTTGCTCTTACATCCCAGGATTACTTTTGCTACTCTGGGTCTCTTTGATTCCATATCAGTTGTAGGACTGTTTTCTCCAGTTCTATAAAGAATGCTGTTGGCATTTTGTTTGTGACTGTGTTACATTGTGTTGAATCTGCATGTCAATTTTGGAAGTATGGTCATTTTGATTATATTGGTTCTGCCTATCCAGGAACAGTATCTTTCCAGTTTCTGATGTGCTCTTTGATTTCCCTTTTCTAAGTACTGAAGATTTTGTGATAGAGATTTTTTCCTTTTTTAGTTAGGTTAATTCCTAAGTACACTATCTTTTTTTAAATTCTATTGTGAATGGTATTTTTCTCCCTAATTGTACCAAGAATCCATAAACGGAATCCTATCAAACTAAAAGGCTTCTCTATAGCAAAAGAAACAATCAACAAAATGAAAAGACAATCTACAGGATTGTGAAAGAATTTTGCTAGTGAATCCTTGGACATAGGACTCATACCTAAAATACACACCAGGTATGGTAGTGCATGCCTGTAATTCTAGCATTAGGTAGGCTGAGATAAGAAGATTGCCATGAGTTTGGGAAGCTGACCTGGACTATATAGTGAGTTCAAGGTGAGGCTACACTATACAACAAGACTGTCTCAGAAAAACACTTAAATATATAAAGAACTCCAAGAAATAGGCCCCCCAGATAAAACACCCAAACAAAAATCAGCAAGTGAGATGAACAGAGACTTCAGAGAAGAAATACAAATGATGAATGAACACATGAAGAAATGTTCAACATCACTGTCTCTTAGACAAATGCAAATTAAAACAAAACTGACATCCTATTTTACTCCAAAAAGAACAGCTGTAGTCAAGAAATCTGACAATCACTAATTCTGGTAAGGCTGGAGAGGAAAAAGAAACACTTCTATATTATTGGGAAAATGTAAACTAATACAACTACTATGCAAATCAATATAGAGATTCCTCAAAAACTTAGAACTACAAATCCCATTTAAGCCAGCTATTCCCTGTTTAGGTAACTCTTTCCCAAAAGAGTTGAAGACATTATATAACCATGATATATGCTACATGCTCGTGTTTATAGCAGCATAACTCATAATGCCTAAATCTCTAACGCACCCTGTAGGCCCATCAGCAGATGAGTGGATAGAGAAAATGTGCTACTTACTCTTCTATCATAAAGAAAGATATACTTGAATCACTTATAGGAAAATGGATACACCTTAAGGCCATAATGTTAAGTGAAATAAATCAGATACACAAGACTGGCCTCCAGGCCCACACCGGAAGAGCGCCCAGGGATTGAGTTTAGCAGCGGGCAGCTCAGGAAACGGCTACTGCGGCACCGAGTCTGCGTCACCGAATCTGTGCCGAGGTTGGAGCTTACTGGCCTCCAGGCCCACACCGGAAGAGCGCCCAGGGACTGAGGTTAACAGCGGGTGGCTCAGGAAACAGTGAATGTGCCACCGAATCTGCGCCAGGGTTTCAGCTTACTAGCCTCCAGGCCCATGCTGGAAAAGCGCCCAAGGACTGAGTTTAGCAGTGGGCAGCTCGGGAAAAAGCGACTGCAGCACCGAATATGTGTCACCAAATCTGTGTCACTGAATCTGCGCCGGGGTTAGAGCTTACTGGCCTCCAGGCTGATGCCAGAAGAGTGCCCAGGGACTGAGGTTAGCAGCGGGCGGCTCGGGAAATGGAGATTGCAGCACCGAGTCTTCATCACCGAATTTGCGCTGGGGTTAGATCTTACTGGCCTCCAGGCCCACTCCGGAAGAGTGCCCAGAGACTGAGGTTAGCAGGTCAGAGTCTGACTTTCTCCACAGCAACTGCAGAAGCACATCTAGTCAGCTTGTATTGGTGAGTAGGTGGACCAGTTGGAACAACAGCCCCTACCATTGCAGCTGCACAGGGCCTACAGCCTATTAGCCTCCCGGCCGACTGCACAAGTGAGCCCAGAGACGTTGTATTGATGAGCAGGAGGGCACATTGGAACCTCAGGCAGCGCCATTGTAGCAGTTCAGGAGCCACAGAATTACTACCTCTAAAGCAGACAGGAGAAGGTGTTCTGACTGTATTGATTGAGTGCCTCATATGGTGTGCCAGAACTAGGGGTTTTTCTTTACGTCCCAATACAGACTACAAAGAACAACCCAGGAAACACTGCTATTTTAAGTTTCCTAACTATTAGGAGGAAAGTAACTTGCAACAAACAGCACCAGAAAACAGGGCAGGTCAGAGATGAGGAAACACTCAAAGTCTCAGACACAAACATCCTCACCAGACACAAACATACTCACCTCCAGGTAACTCATGGGGAAGGGAAATAGAGAAGTTTGAAGCCCAGTCTCCAGGGTCCTCGGAAATGGTAACCAAAGCAGATCTAGTAAAATGGAAATCAGAACTGATCTCTGAGATGAAAGCAGAGATATTAGACACTGTCAACATGATGATTAATAAAGCTAAAGAGGAAATCATGGAGTTGATAGAATCCAAGATAGCAAAAGCAATGGAACCTTTTAAACACCTACAAACAGAAGTCCAGGAAATTAAGAAAGAAAATGAAAGTTTGCACAATAGAATGAATTTGGCAGAAAACCGAATTTCAGACCTAGAAGACAGGATCTCAACCAATGAACTGGAAAGGCATAATCTATGGAAAAAAGCAAGCGACAATGAAAAGTCAATCCAACAGCTCCTACATGATTCAAAGAAGAATAACATAAGATTGATTGGAGTCACTGAGGAAGCAGGAGACAATGCTAAAGACATCAAAAAGCTATTCACACAGATAATGGCAGAAAACTTCACAGGAAAAGGTAAAGAATTGGACATACAAATATATGAAGCATACAGAATGCCACATGCCTATGACATGAAAAAATCTACACCTAGGCATATCATCATAAAAGTCCCAGAGGGCCAAAAAAAACAATGAAATACTGAAAGCAGCCAGAGAAAAGAAAACAGTCACATTCCAAGGGAAGCCTGTCAGGATCACAGCGGACTTCTCAACTCAAACACTCAATGCAAGAAGAGCCTAGAGTGAAGTCTTTCAAGCCCTAAAGGAAAACAACTTCCAACACAGACTGATGTATCCTGCAAAACTATCCTTCAAAACTGATGGGGAAATAAGATACTTTCATGACAAAGAACACCTGAAAAAGTTCACAAATACGAAACCTGTGCTCCAAAACATTTTAAAGAAAATCTTGGAGAAAAATAAGGAAAGTTACAAATCCATGAGACCTAACCAAGTCAACCCATGGGACCAAACAAAAAACTGATGGGGAAAAGGCAAAAGTAAAATAACACAGCCAAGAACAGGAAAACATGGCAGCACTAAATTTACCTATATCAGTCATAACCATTAATGTCAATGGACTCAACGCGCCAATTAAGAGATACAGACCGGCACAGTGGATCAAAAAACAAGATCCTACAATCTGCTGCATACAACAAACACACCTAATTCAGAAAGAAACCCATGGACTAAAAGTAAAGGGATGGAAAACAATACTCCATGTGACTGGAAACAGCAAGAAAGCAGGAGTGGCAATTTTATTTGCAGACAAAATAGACTTCAAGCCAAAACTGATAAAGAGAGATAAAGATGGACACTATCTTTTAGTTCAGAGAAAAATCCAAGAGACAGAAATCACAATCTTAAATATCAATGCTCCAAATTCTAATGCACCCAAGTATATAAAACAAATACTAACGGACTTGAAAAACCAGATAAACTCCAACACAGTAATAGTAGGGGACCTCAATACCCCACTGTCACAAAGAGACAGATCGACTGGACAAAAAGTCACTAAGGAAATCCTGGAGCTCAACCAGACTCTTCAGCAAATGGACTTAATAGATGCCTACAGAGTATTTCACCCTACAAGGTCAGAATATACATTCTTCTCAGCTGCCCATAGATCATTCTCTAAAATAGACCATGTGCTCATTCATAGAACAGGTTTAAGTAAATATAAAGAGATTGAAGTTATCCCTTGTATACTGTCGGACCATAGTGCCCTGAAATTGGAGCTGAATAGCAAAGGACAGTCCAGGATCTTCACAAACACATGGAATCTGAACAACATTCTGCTGACCAACCAATGAGTCACAGAAGAAATTAGAGAAGAAATTGAGCAGTTCTTACAACTAAACGATAACCCCAGTACAACATAGATAAATTTATGAGACACAATGAAAGTAGTTTTATGAGAAAAATTCATAGCAGTGAAAGCCTACATCCAGAAAACGGAGCAAGCTCAAATAAACAACTTAATGCTGCACTTCAAGCAACTAGAAAGAGAGGAGCAAAACAAACCCAAAGCTCGCACTAGGCAAGAAATTATAAGGATCAGGGCAGAAATTAATGCAATAGAAACCAAGAGAATGGTTCAAAAAATCAATGAATCCAAAAGTTGGTTCTTTGAGAGGATAAACAAAATTGATAGACCCTTAGCCAACCTCATTAAACAAAGGAGGGAAAAGGCTCATATCTATGCTATTAGGAATGAGAACGGAGAAATTACTACCGACCCAGAGGAAGTCCACAGGATCATAAACACCTACTTTGAAAATTTATACTTTAATAAAATGGAAAATGTAGAAGAAATGGATAGATTTCTAGACACATATGAACTCCCAAAGCTGAATAAAGAAGATGTAGAAATGTTAAATGCCCCAATAACAATCTGTGAAATTGAAAATGTAATTCAAAACTTGCCAACAAAGAAAAGCCCTGGACCTGACG
>PVIR01020081.1:0-31103 GCA_004026965.1 Petromus typicus
GGCGAGGCCTGTAGAGCAGAAGAAACAATGGGGACAGGAAGAAGACACCCACTTTTATTAATTGGCCTTAATTGTGCATATTTACAATGTAGATTCAAGCAGTGAAGAGAGAGTGGGTGGTAGTCTGGACTTTTTTTTTTTACATGTTCTGGAAACAATTTACTCAGGAAATACTTCCATAGTGTCTGATGCATACCAGACACTGACCTCTATACTGGGAAGACAGTAATTAAGCAACAGACAAGTTCCCTGTTTTTCTTCTACTGGGGAAAGATACAAGAAACTTAGACAACTATTGTATTTATAATTTTAAAAGTGACAAATTCCATAGGGAAAAATAAAATAAAGTGGGTTGAAGAGGATGTAAGGTCTTGGAGACAAATCCCAGTGAAATCGACATTGGGTGGAGACTGCAAGTATTAAGGAGGTGAGCCACGGGTATAAATGGGCAGAAGAAACTAGAAGGCAAAAGCCCTAAAATAGAGTCAAGAAGAGTGAGTGAGAACGTTGCATACCTGAGGCAGGGCGAATACAAAGATGAAGGTCAGAAAGGAAGCAGGAGTCAAGCAGGTCATAGTGGACAATTTCAGTCCCATGAGGGCTTTGGTCTTTATTCTGAGTCAACTAGGCAGCTTTTGAGGAAGGAGGAGGTGCTTGTACTCATATATTCCAAGGGCCTATGTAACAGAGCTGATGTTAGAAAACCATCTGTGCTCTCAAGGACTTGACAGTTTATTGGAGCATTTGGTCTCCAGTACCACCAAAATGAAAGGGCATGTCAAGCTGGGAATGAATGTCAGAGAAATGGAACACGGTTATCATGAAGGCATTAAGTACGAGCAACAAGTTGGTCAAATGTTTTGAGCAGCATTGGAACAATGATCTAAGCTTTGACCTCAGGAACCTTCCCCAACTGTACAGTTTCCCTTGGGGAGGTAACATTTCCAGGGTGGCTTTTCCATCCTCAAACTCTGATGTGTTAAGAGATGTCACATGCATATGCAGTGAGATCAAGGATTCTATCATTACTGGGGTTGGTCAAGCCAAAGATAAAAGGATGCTCAGGGCCAGAATGGGGCACTACAGATATGGTAATGAAGGGAGGGAGTCAAAATGTGAAGGAGCTAAATCAGAATCAAAGCTGTGAAGGCAGAAAATGTAGATACTATTGAAGAAGCTAAAGCATTATCATTTAGTAATACACTGAGAAAAGAATGTGCAGACAGGAACTCTAACTTACTAGTTTTGTCTCAATTTTTCTTTGCTTTTTCATTCTTCTTGAAATTCCTCTTTGAAAACAAAATGGTATATTAAGACATCATTAGTCTTCCTGGACTTTGACTACTTTTTGTACCAATAAGAAAAAACTAACAAAGAATAAGACAACTTTCAATCTTATTTACATTTCTAAAAAATTCTAACCAGAGAAAGTTAATGCTCTATGTCATCAACCAAAGGCTGGCATTTTTGTCTCTAGAGGGCCTAATGTTAATAGTTTAGGTTCTACTCATCTCCATCTCTGTTATACCCACCCAGGTTGTAGCATAAACCAGGAAGTGGGCCAGAATTGGCCCTTGAGCCACAGTTGGCCTGTTGTAGCCTTATACTGCCATTTATCTTGTAGAAGATTTTTTCACTGAGTCAAGGATATAGCTCAGTAGCACCATGCCTTCCTGGCAAGCACAAGCTCCTGAGTTCAGTTCTTTGTACTGTCAAAAACAAAAAAATTTTCACTTCAATTTTTTTGCTTCTGAGTCTGTGTGATTCATTTTCATACCTGCTCTATATCACTTTTTTACATCTAAATCTAAGGAGATTAATAGAACTTTTTTTTAAAGTTCAGAATTTTCTTCTTGTATAGACTTTCAGTGTAGAGACAAGCAGCATCAGAACTTTATATTTTCCATTTTCTTCCTAGTTTTGATGTCCTTTTTGAGCTACACCAGCTCTGCTGTCAGAACTCTTGCATTGCCAACATAATGAAAAAGTGAAAATTAATTTCTACCATTTGAATCAACGTGTCCCAGTGCCTCGATATGGTGCTAAAGTAAAACTGTAAAATTAATGGAATATTATAATTGGCAAGATGCTGTTTTGTGGAAGAAAGAAAATTGGCTTACTCTCCCTGGTTTGAAAGGCTTATAGCAACAGGATCAACTAAATCAGCAATATACAGTAAAAACACCACACAAAAATGGACCCACACCAGCCACCTACTGAGAGCAGGAATTCCCATTCAGAGCTCCTCTCTGGCTCATGGTAATGCTAAGGTAAACAAATGCTCTTGCTTCTAAATCCTGCACTGAAAAAAAAATAGCAGTGTTAAAAAAGAGCAGCGTTTATTCTGTGCCTGCACAAGGGTGATTAAAATGTGGACAGCAAACCCGCGTCGCTCAGCTTGGTGACAGCTGCCAGGGCTACTGAGCCTAGCCATAGAGCCAGGGCGAGCTTTATTGGTAAACTGCTCTGCTAAGCCTCAAATGCATAACCTCCATTTCAGATGAGCATCTGTTGCCATATTTGAAGGCTGTTATCTACCAGCTCTGACAAAGGCAAAGATTCCACACCGTATGCATTTTCTCTTCCCACCGAGCAGCCTTGGGTGGGCTTTCCAGAACTGTGACCACAGCTTTTCCTTCCTGGAAATGAACACTGCTTTTTTTTTTTTTTTCCTTGATTTTGTTGGTACCGAAAACATTTTCATTTCTTGTCCAATCATTTCTTGTTTAAGGAATGGAAATTGCCTTGAGTTCGGTTTTTCTTTTCAGCAGAAAGAAAGGTGAATGCTCCTCGTGAGCCCGAGCATTGAGACTGGCAGCAGGCATCTTTTAGGCATTTCCACGCTGGCCCCAATTTGTGGAGACAGCCTCCTCGGTACCATGACATTTTCTGATGACAACAGCTTCAAATGGGGCTGTACCAAAGCTACTGATATATCCATTTAAAAGGAGAAGCATGTAAAACCCAGATTTGAAATTCAATAAGGAATTCAGAGAAAAGTCTTGCTTTCAGGCCATCTCCCAGCTAAATGAATAAATGAATAGGCAAACTATTGCATCAAAAAAAAAAATTCTAGAAGGCTACCAAAGGAAGCCTTGCTCACTAAAGTCTGAAAATAGCCCCGTCTGGAAAGGTATGCTTTTAGACTAAGAAAGCAGAAAAAACTAATTAGACAAGAAGCAACCGTGAACAAACATGTTAGCAGAATCAATAACTGGAACTGATCGGCTATTTCTTTAATTGTGCCAGCTGGGCACCCATGATATGCTTAGCAGAGCATAATTACCAATTTCTCTCGCATAGCAAAAATCTTTCTTTTCCTTTTCTCGTTCTTTACATAAATAATAGGCCATGCCACTTAATAAAGGAACAATCATAATATTTTCATACAGTGAAAAACTTCGTGGAAAAATGAGACACCTGATATATCATGATATTTTATGAATAATTAGTAAGTACAGTATGGCAATTGTGCTCAACAGAATCTGAGCTATCAAGGCAATGTAACTAATTTCTTAATTTAAAGGCCATTATGTGCTCTTTGTGTTAAGCTGCATTATGAAGAGTAGGGACAATTTGCTTTGCTGTTTGAGCATGAGTTCCATAGTTTGTTCTCATTTGTACAGCTATGATTGATCTAACCCAAAGCATCATGCCTTCTGCAAGTCGAAGGGCCATGGAATACAGTTGTCTGGTACTGTTAGCAGGAATTAAAACAGACTCTGAGTTGTATAAGTAAAAGGACTAGAGAAGAGAAGGATTTCTCTAGTTAATTCAAAGGGTGAGAGAAATCCTAGCACAACTGATTTGTACTTTTTTCCCCTCAAGTGACAGCAAAACAAAGGTCTGTAAGCCTGTAATAGACTGGAAAGAGTAGTGTTGAAAGTCCAAGTTTAAATCTGTATAACCAAAGAAAGCTTATCATCTCTGACATGTTGCGGTGGGAAATTGGCCTCTTTAGGGCACTTGTTACCTGGAAATGTGACACGTAAAAGGAAATATGTACATAGGAAATGAAGGAAAAACTAGAAAATACTAGAGATTCTGAGAAAAGTAAGAGTTGTCGGATGCTTATTCAAAATTTATTTAACATGTGTTTTCCTAGAAGGAAAATGTCTCCTCAATTTATTTTGAACACAAAGAAAGAATTTATTGTATTCAATACTTTGACACATTTTCTTCTAGATATAAAAAGTTTTGGAGGTATCAAGAGAGTGAAATAAACTTTCAAGTAACAAAGGATCTTATGTCCATGTTTATTGTTTCATTTTCTGAGTCAGACTGTTGCATATTGAGTTATACCAAGAACTGCTTTATTCGTGACAGCTGGAAAGACTGTAGCAGCATTGGACTTGTTGCCTGGATTCTACAAGGCTGGAGGAAGGTTTCCACTTTCTTCCACAATATTGAGGCAGAAGACTTGTACTGTGTCTCATCAGCAATAGTCCAGTTGAACTCACATAGATTTGGCTTAATTTAGTTCAGTTAAATAGATGTATTTCATGACCACTATGCACCAGCCTACCTTAAGCTATTTATCCACAGAATGGCCACCACCTTCCTCTGTCAGATGGAATTAGATGTTCCTTTGTTTTGAAGCTCTCTGAAGACATAGGGAACTCAAACTATTCTTGCATGAGTTTGTGATCTCCTCCAGAATGAAAGTGACCCATTTCTATCACAAACTAGCTTTGTGACTTTGGATAAATGATTTGACCTCTCATAGCTCATCAGTTCCCTTCATAAGATAAGGAATACAATATTTGTTTAACTTGTGATGCTTCCTTTCTGGGAGAAAAAAATAAAATTACAAAATGATGCAAAGTATGAAATACCTATGCCCCCAAGTTGCAGCATTTTATTTTTTGTATACTAGTTTCTAATAACTTTTGTTTATGTTTTTAAAAAATCCTGGGTCATTGAGTGGATAAAAAAAAGTGAAGTGTACACACATACCTACACAATGGAATACTACTATGTTAGTTACTATTCTCTTGCTGAGATAAAATACCTGACACCTAAAGTTGGAGAGGAAGGGTTTATTTAGTGTACAGTTCACAGAGATTTCGGTCCATAATCCACTGGCTCCAAGGCAGGGATGGCAAACAGGTGCATACAAGGTGGCAAAGATAACTAGAGAGAGTTTAACACCATCCTTCTATCTTTTTTATCTTATTCACAGGAGTGGAATTTGGCTGGTGCCAAACTAATCTCTCACATGTTGTGTGTTTGTACTCACATGCACTACCCCACCATCACATATTCCAGATTTAACTATCTCTGATAAAGGTACTATCTGTGTGAGGCTTTGGGGGGATGTCTAAACAGAAACCATAACATTCCCCCCAGTCCCCCAAAGACACATGCATATCCCTTTATGCAAAAAAGGGTCTGGTTCATCTCTAAGCATTGCCGAAGTCCTAATAGTTTCAGTTTTGCTGAAAAGTCCAAGTTCCAAATCTCTTCTCAGAGTTAAGGTAAACTTTTAGCTATAAGCCCCTGTACAAATGAAAAAGTCAAACACTTCCAGCATTCAGTGGCCTAAGAGAGGCATTACCATTACAAAGGGTACAAATAGGAGGGAACATAGGCATGTGAAGAAAGTAAGTCCAAACTCCAGCATGGCAGACATTAAGTCCTGTAGTTCCATGTGTAGCATCTGAGGTAGTCTGTGGCAAGTTGTAAACTGCAAAGGGCTCACCCAGTGGCACTTCTGGTGGTTGTATGGCTTCTCTCTGGGACTGGCTTTGCTCCCTCCTTACAGTTTTCCTGGGATAATAAGAAAGATAGTAAGTTCCTGGCTTCTCCAGAGTTCTGGGTTCTCCACTGCACCTTTGACTTCATGTGTATAACTTTACACACTACCTTGGCAGCAAAATACTTCCTGGCCTCCTTAAGTCTGGGTGCAAGTTTTCCTGGCCCCCAAACTCTTGCATTATGTATTCACCTCAAACCAGTGCCACCTGGATGATGTCAAAGTCTGCTGCCAGCTGGAAAGGTAGTAACTAGTCCTCCCTTCCTCTTAGTTGTAGGGGTCCAGTGTCTATGAACCAAACCCCAAGAAACCATTGCTCCGAGGCACCACCATTTTGGAACAACTTCCTTAGGCTGCTACCATTTTGGAGCAACTTACTCCAAAAGTAAGTAATGGCTTCTGCCATTTTGAACATGGTGCTCTGGGGCTTCTCAAAACAAAATCTTTCACCTTTACAACTCTGAATCTGCAAGGGGTGAATCCTGCTGCTTCCTGTGATGCTCTCAGGCTATCTTTTCTATTCTCCTGCTCCTTCTCTGCAATTAAGTTCTGTTGTGCTATATTGTCCACAGCTTTAATGGAGCTTCCTTTATGGCCAAACTGAAAACTTTTTAAATCATTTTGCTGGCTCTTTGCTCTTGCTTCTTAACATAGATCTGGCTAAAAGCACTTAGCAGTACCCATGCCACTGCCTTGAAATTTCTTTTGCAAGATTAATTAGCCCATTACCTCTAATCTCAGTCTCAGGCAAATTCTGTGGACACACACACACACACACACACACACACACACACACACACACACACAGTGGAGGCAAACTTTCTCTTGTAACACACATCATCAGGAGTTTAAGAGTCAGTGCAGTTCTTCTTAGCAGAAACTTCCCTAGCCTGTTCTCTACAAGATTTCTGGTCTTCTGAGTTCTGACCAGATCCTCCCATACACAACTGTCTAAGGTGTCCCAGCTCTAATTCTGTAGTCAACATCTCTTAACTTTTCCTAACTCTTCCCCTTCCCTCAAGCCAGTTCTGAAGGCTTTTGAGCCACATCGTCAAGTCATGTGTCACAGCAATGACCCCACTTCTCTGGTACCAAATTTCTGTCTTAGTTACTATTCTCTCACTGCTCAGACAATATACCTGACAGCAAAGTTGGAGGGAAAGGGTTTTATCTGACTTACAGTTCAGAGATTTCAGTCCATAATTTGCTGGCTCTAAGATAGGGAAGGTGAACAAGTATGCACAAGGTAGTACAGGTAACAAACAAGGCCTTAACAGGATCTACACTTTTTATCTTATTCATGCTACTAGGATTTGGGTGATGCTAAACTAATCACTCATATGTAGCTTAGTAATCACACATCCCTAACCCCAGCACCACACATTCCAGATTCAACAATCTCTGACCATGAGGCTTTGGGGAATATGTAAACAACCCATAACAACTCTCCAGCCAGAAAAAGACATGCAATTCCTATCATATGGGGTAACATGAATGGACTTGACCAGCAGTATGTTAACTGAAATAAATCAGGCACAGAAAAACCAATGCAACATGATCTTTCTCAGAAACAGAACGCAAAAGAATGAAACAGAAAAAAATGAACAGCAGAACAATGATTATGAGAAATGGGTAGAAAAGAGGCAAAGAATGAGGAGGAGTTATCAATAAACAGGTTCTGGGGTTCTATTGTGTAGTAGGATGCATACAATTAGCAAAAATATGTTTGTCTCAAAATAAAAGAGAGAAATTTAAATGTATGTATCATAAAGAAATAAATGATAAGGTAGTGGGGTAGATTAGTTACTTTGAATGCATCACTACCCAATGTATAGTTTAACTAAAACATCACATTTTCCTCATAAATATGTTACAAATACTATATGTCAATCAAAAAATGAAATAAAATAATGAGATATGTGTGTGTGTGTGTGTGTGTGTGTGTGTGTGTGTGTGTGTATGTGTGTGTGTGAGAGAGAGAGAGAGAGAGAGAGAGCTCTCACCTCCCTTGGGGGCGAAAGTGAAAGGCTTTCAGGTGCCAGGTGCTAGAACAGTCTCTTTAAACACCAGAAACAGCAGGTCAGGGGCAGGTTTCCTCTCTGTGCCCATGCCCAGTCTGCTCCAGAGAAATGGCTTTTGTGATCAAATTGTGCAGATGCCGTAGAGCTAATTTCATTAGTCTGTATGATGAGGAATGAGAAATAGAAACAAGTAGGAGGTTCAGAGAATATAAATGTATGCTTTGCTGCACAGAATTTTAGACAAGTCTGAATCCAGTCTCATTTTGGGGGGAAATAAATGACCTTTCAGGTTTCACCTTCTGAGTGATGTCATATTATTTAATACTTTAATTACATCTATCTATCCCTTTTCCTAAGCTGCTGAGATTCTCTGAAAGGTTTGAAATTTTGAGTGGAGTTGATGAAGGACAAAGAAAAAGAAAAGTTCAACCAAGGACAGCCCCTCAGTAAGACTCTGGTGTTGGGGATCAGAGGAAGGACCCTAAATGGAGCTGCCTGGTCTGATAGAAATGGTCTCCACCTGTTCTGAATGGGACATAGCAACTGAATTTTCAGTACGACCAAATTAAAAAATTTATTTAATTTTAGTTAATTTGCATTTAAATGGCTTCTTTGTGGCTTGTGGATACTATACTTGGCAGCACAGCTGTAGGCCATCAGTTCAAAGCCTGGCTCTAAGGCCTGATATCTGATCATAAGAAAGTTACTGAATCTCTTTATTTTTCTGTTTCTTTTCCTGCAAAATAGGAATTCTTTTGGATGATGTAATGAGTGAGTTGTCTGGCAACTTGTACATGTTATAGAAAAACTTGTTTTGTTTTATTAAGGCAAAGAACATTTTATATTTATAGAACCATTTAAATTTCCTCAGTGATTCCTAGTATATAACCATTGCCTATTTTACTGATGATTTATCTTTATCTTATTGATTTATTCCAAGTTAATTTTAAGAAATTCTCTGGTAAGGATTTTAAATATTTTTGAAATGGCCAAAGAGATGAATGGAAAATAATACACATCCAGAGTATAGAATAAACAAATTCAATTTTAAAAACTTTCTAGCATACTTTTATTAAAAGATTGAGAATAAAAGAAGGTAGAGGGATAACATATGAGAATTTTCAGGAGTAACAAATCCCCCAGACATTTATCAAAGGAAAATACATAAATGGCCAGAGGTATATGGAAAAAAAAACACATCATTAATAATCAAGGATAAGCAGGTCAGAACCACAAAGATATGTTATGTCACTCCAGTAAGAATGTTTATGGTCAAAAAGATAAAAATAATAAGAAATGCAGATGAGGATGTAGAAAAAAGGAACTCTTGCGAAATGCTGCTGAAAATGTAAATCAGTGTAACCATTGTGGAAAACAGTGTTGAAGTGATTCTAAAAATAGAACTATCATATGATCAGTCATCCCACTACTAACTATATACCTAACCGGACATCTAGCCTAATGCATTTACTACTGTACTAGTTACATTAGCCAAGAAACGGAAATAGTCTAAGATTTCACCAAATCATGAAATGATAAACAAGTATGATCATGCTTCTGAGGGAACAGTATTCAGCTATATAGAAGAGTGCAGTCTTATTCTTATTTCAATAACATGGATGGAAATGGAGATCATTACACTAAGTGAAATAAGCCAGCATGAGAAAACAAGAACTACAGTATCTCATTCATATGTGGAAGTTCAAAAAGTCAGTCTCAGAGAAACTGGGAGAGGTCCAGAGGATGGAAAATGTAGGGAGCAGGGAAGAACTGGAAAATTTGATCAGTGGTACCAAATTACAGCTAAACAAATGTAAGGACTTCTGGTGTGCTATTGCCAGTAAGGTGACTGGAGGTAGTAAAGTTAGAATAAAGAGTTATAAATGTTTTCACTATAAAAAAGGCAAATATTTGAGGAAATGGATATGTTTAACATGATTTACACAAGAATAAATTTTTATTTATTTATTTTTTTAAGGTTTTTTGAGACAGGGTCTTGCTTTGTAGTTCAGGCTGGCCCTGAGCTCAGCCTGAAACTCACATCACAGCAATCCTCCTGCCTCTGCCTCCCAAGTGCTGGGATTACAGGCGTGAGCCACCATGCCCAGCACTGTGGTATATGGTACTGATTGCTGCTGGGTGTGAGTCTCCGCACCCAGTATGGTATGTGGTCACCGGGGATCGAACCCGGGTCCTTGCGCTTGCAAGACAGGCACTGGAACCACTGAGCTAACTCCCCAGCCCCCACAAGAATAAAATATTGTCTGGTACTTTAATAATTTGTCAATTTTTATAATTTTGAAGTATCTGTTAAAAATAAGTGTGCAATGCATAAAAAATTTTAAAAATACAATAACTTTAGAATAAAAGTGTACTTTGAATATCAAGCAGGGCAAATGAAGTAAAGTCACCCTTAAAAATATGATAGTGAAACTTAAAGATAAAGATATAGGAAAAAAATATCTTCTAATCTACTGAATTTTGGCCCCTAAATATTTCACTGGCTTAATTTTTTTTTCATTTTTAATGAATAATAGATATTAGTAATTATTATTGTAAGGATCTGTTACCAGCAAATTTTCTCACAACTTATATATTGAAAATTCTCTATCTCTGTCTTTGTCTCTTTGTCACTCTGCCTCTCCCCCTGAAAGACAATTTAGCAGAATTTTTATCTTACTTATTTTTTAGAAATAGAAATAATTTTGAGAAACTAATTATGAAATTCTAGCTAGCTATTTTCCCCTGATATTATAAGAATACTAATTTATTATCTTCTGGCATCTACAATGTCTCATAAGAAGTTTTTTGACAATATTATTATCATTCATTTAAGTGTAAGAACATTAAAGTTATTTTATTTTATTTTATTTTGAGAAGGGGTCTCACTTTGTAGTTCAGGCTGGCCCTCAGCTCATTATGTAGCCCAGGCAAACCTTCAACTCAGCAATCCTCCTGCCTCTGCCTTCTGATTGCTAAAATTACAGGCGTGAGCCACCACACCCAGCACTGTAGTATAGTGTTCTGATTGCTGATGGGCGTGAGTCACCAGGCCTGGCATTGCTGTATGTGGTTACCTAGGATTGAACTCGAGACCTTGCTCTTGTAAGGCAGTTGCCAAAACCACTGAGCTAAATTCCAGCCCCTAAAGTAATTTATAATATACTTTTAAAGTGTTGTTCACAATAATAACAAAGGGTGGAAGATGCTTAAAAACAAAATAGGGCTGAGAATTTAACTCATAGGCCCACTATGTAAGCACAGGGTCCCAATTTGATGTAGAATACTGCAAAACAAAACAGAACAAAACAAAATAAAAAAATCTTTTTTGTTTCAAGTTACAAAACATGTTCAGAAAGACCTGTAAATCCTCATAGGTATCCCATGTTCATGGATAAATAATATTAGAAGTATTCTTAGATAAGTATAATAAAAATGAATCATTTATAAATTTCATTTCACTCCAGTAAATATGCAAACATTTATTTCTTTTGCAGTTCTCAAATAATGTTTCTTTTATTTAAAAATATATTGGTATATTTTTACAGTATATAATAATTATAATTAATAGTCATGGTATACATGCACATAACACATTTTAATTCTTTATTTGTTCTTAATAAATTTAATTATTTTATTCATTTTTTTCTCTTCTGCCATCTCCCTGCTTCCATTTCTTGATTCCTTTCTCTTTTTCAAAATATCTATCTTTTAATAAATGTCTCATCTTCAAATTATGATTTAATCATAGGAGTTCAAAAATGAAACAATTTTGGGTTGGGGATTTAGTTCAGTGGTTCCAGTACCTGCTTTATCCAGAGTTCGATCTCCAGTAACCACATACTACATTGCTGGTCATGGTGGCTCACACCTGTGATCCCAGCACTCGGGAGGCAGAGGCAGGAGGATTGCTGTGAGTTCAAGGCTAGATTAGGCTACATAGTAAACTCAGGGCCAGCCTGAACTACAAAGTGAGACACGGTCTCAAAAAAAGAGGTGGGGGCAGGGATTTAGCTCAGTGGTTCCAGCGCCTGTCTTGCAAGTGCAAGGGCCCGTGTTCTATACCCTGGTAACCACATACAACACGGGGCATGGAGACTCATGCCCAGCAGCAATCAGTACCACATACCACAGTGCCAGGGGTGGTGGTCATGCTTGTAATCTCAGCACTCAGGAGGCAGAGGCAGGAGGATTGCTGTGATGTGAGTTTGAGGCTGAGCACTGTCTCAAAAAACCTAAACAAAGAGACAATTTTGAAGAAAAGAGACTGAGAACTTGCTCTGCTAAAACATCTGGCAAAACACATAATTCAGAGACTAAATTGGATAGGATGGAATGAAAACACATGGCATAGAATTGGGAACCTATGTTAAGTTTATTGTCTGTCTTTCTTAACATAAATTTTCTTCTTAGAATTTCAAGTTGCTTTGCAGGTTTATTTTGAGGAAAGTTTTTGTTTCTATTTTGATTCACTTTGCTTTGTTGTGCAATTTTGATTTCCTCCTACTATAGACCTTTACTTCCAGTTGAGAACAAGATTAAAATACAGGTTTTTGGTCCCCTGCCCTTTAGTGATAATCAAGTATGTCTGGTGAAGTGAGCTACTTGATGCACTGTGCGTATGTACCACCTCCCCATGACGAATGTATTCATTACGCATTGCAAATATGGACTATAACAAATATATTTAGAAAAGAATGTCAGCACACAATCCTTTTAAAGGTTTAATTCCAGAACTCAGTTGGGTAGCTTTACTTTCAGTCCATTTTTTATGACGAGTATGACTCAACAGTTGTTGTCATTGGCCACTGAATTCTCATCCTTCACTTTGTAAATTTGGCTTCTATGATCCTTTAGAAATCAGGCTTTCAGCTTCCACTGCTATTTTCCAACTGCAGAGTCCATCAGGCCAGAGTTCCACCTCTCTTCATTTCTCCCTTCGCTCCCTTCTTGTTTTCTGTCTGTCTCTGCGAAGTTTTTGGATCAGTAGGGCAGATCGTTCAAGTCATGAATTTTTGGAGCCATCCTAAGTAGAAGTTCCTTGGATTACCATAAAAGCTCTCCAGAGTGTCTTCATAAATGAAGTAAGAGAGCATGAATCTATGTCTGTGCTATAAAAGTACCTAATTTGAGAAGAAAAACAGTAAATGCCTAAGTGAGGATCTAAGTTGGATTTTAAGAAAATTCAACACATTCTGCTGTTGACATTTTTGCATATGGAACTAGGCAAGGAAAATAAAAGGTACAAGCTCACAAAGTCATAAAAGTGGAGAGTATCCATTTCCAGTTCCTGCTTGCCTCCTGCCTAACCACCAACCCTGAAACTAGAGACTATCTATACATGTGGTTTTCATACTGTGTTCCCTAAGATCTGGAAAGAACAAATCAAAGGGCTTTGATTTCATATTTGGGGAACTGTGGTAGCATTTCATTGTAGAGAAAGTTCCACTACTATATGTGTATTTAAAAATTTATGATCTCTCATAGAATCAAACTGTAAATTGTTAATATAAGAACTTTGATATTCTCCAAGATTAGTTTTCTTAGTCATCTTATCAACAAAGTGGTCATAATAATCATATCATATGTTGGGCTTTTTATATGAGAAAATGTTTTGTAAAAATGCAATGCTACATGAAATTGTATGTTCAATAAAGAGACCACCAAAGCTGCTTTCACAGAAAAGTTGGCTGGTAGGCAGTTTTCTCTAGTTAACTGAATTTCATATACCAGTCTTAAAACATATGGAATTCTAGTTTATGCTGAGGAGGGAAAAGATGATTAGAAATTGTAGAATTTAATTCATTGATGTATAATGAAGGGAACTTCCATTTTCAGTAAATGCAATATTACAAGAATGTCATCTATAGAACAATAGGGATCAAAGTAGAAGTCAGTATATAAGGGGCCGGGGAGTTAGCTCAGTGGTTCCAGCGCCTGTTTTACAACGCAAGGACCTGGGTTCGATGCCTGGTAAGCACATACCATACTGGGCGTGGAGACTCAGACCCAGCCAGCAGCAACCAGTACCACATACCACAGTGCCAGGTGTGGTGGCTCATGCCTGTAATCCCAGAACTCGGAAGGCAGAGGCAGGAGGATTGCTGTGGTGTGAGTTTGAGGCTGAGCTCAGGGCCAGCCTGAACCACAAAGCGAGACCCTGTCTCAAAAAACCTAAAAAAAAAAAGAAGTCATTACATAAGTATTTACTGAGCATATACCTGGATCTGAAGACTAAGAACTTTGGAGAATAACTAGATTTATTATATATCAAAAATGTTAACAATGCTAGAAATCTTAAGAATAAACTGGGAGAAAGAGATCAACAGTATAGGAGTTTCATGAGGAGATGTCACAGGACATCTGGGAATTCCCATGAAAGCCATGTGACAATTATTTCTTTTTGCTGGCAAAGCAGTGGCCCCAAAGCACAACAGGTTAGCACTTATAAGCTTGAGCTCTAATCCAGGCTACTCAAGCACAAATCCCCGCCTTTCTGAATACAAACCTAATCTGATTTTTCTTATTCCCATGTTCCTGGGAAAATTATTGAGCAATGCTCTTAGTTTTTCTCATCTCTAAAATGAATTTTAATAATAGCATGTAAAGCTGTTGTGAAAATTAAATATTTTAATGTTTGTCAAATGTTTAGAACAGTACATCGATAGCACCGTATCGGTATTTACTAAATGAAATAAAGATCTGAGAATTCCTAACCTGACCTCAGTGAACCTGCTTTTTTTGGAACTCTGTGCCAGGCTTCTAGTGCTCTGATGGGAAAGAGCTTTTTCAAGTCTTCAAAACAGATGGGCTTAATTTCTTCCCCTGCTAAGATTGTAGGACTATTTCGAGATACATATGAAAACTGAACTACAGAATGGTCTTAAACTCATGTTGCTTGCTCAGTGATTTATGTAAGTTAAGTTTCTTGTAGCTGGAAGAGAAAGCAAGTTTAGATTAAAAACAGTATTCTAAAAAGCCTGTGATTCTTTCCGTGTATCTGGTCCTGTACAATGTTAGCTAAACACACTGGTATTTGAGAATAATTGCTCCTTCTGGTGAAAAGAATTAGCTCTTCTAGAGTCTCAGGATATTGCTGAATATGTTACCTTTTCCAATTAGGAGCTCTAAAAGAAGTTGTGTGTGTGTGTGTGTGTGTGTGTGTGTGTGTGTTTTACTCCATGATTTAAAATGTTCCACTCTCTGGTACAGAATGTAATTTGGCATAAGTAGAATCAGACAAGCTACCTTGTCTGCCTATATTGTTATCATCCAAGCGTTGATTTGAAATAGCACCTAAAGAGAAAAAAAAAATAAATCTGCCATGTATGTGTGAGCAATTAGGCTAGGAGGTAGAGCAACTTAAAGTCACATAACTGTCAGCTAAGACAACAAAGCTGTTTTAAGAGTTTCTTTCTAGCACCAAATTACAGTCTGTCTAAACAAAGAAAATTAAATTAGACTGCTTATAAATTAAACTTCTCCCACTAGCATGATCACTCTGCTCTAAAGAAAGTGTTATTCTCAGGCCACAGGCAACTTCGATAATATGACAGCTGGATCTGCCACTGAACTTATGAAGCTGCTCCAAAAGGTCATCTTCTTCCCTCTTCCTGGCTGCTGCCTTCTGTAGAGAGAATGACATTGACACCAGAGGGTTGGTCCGAATTATAGTTGGAGGCAGACCTGTCTCAGTGTTGCATGCTCAGTGTATTCATCATCTTAGGGCAGTCTTACCTAAGTTGATCTCCCATATTTATCAGGTGGCCAAATCAGCCTTTGGTATTAGGTAAACAACACAAAGATTGTCAAGCTACAAAATGTCTTTCCCCTTCTTTCATCGCGTTTGAAATGTCTTCCCTGTAGTTCTTTCTTGTGGGTTACTTTAGGAAAGGGGCAATTAAGAATCTCCTATAAAGGAACAGGTAGTGCCTGTTTTTGCAGGTCTGACCGGACTGTCACAGTTACTCCACTCAGTCATTGTACCAAGTGAAAGCTGTCTGTCATAAACAGTATGTAAATGAGTACCATACCTGTGTCTCAATAAAACTTTATTCACAGAAACAACAGCTGGGGGCCGGGGAGTTAGCTCAGTGGTTCCGGCGCCTGTCTTGCAAGATCCCGGATTTGATCCCCCGTAACCACATACAATACTGGGCGTGGAGATTCATACCCAGCAGCAACCAATACCACATACTACAGTGCCGGGCGTGGTGGCTCACGCCTGTAATCCCAGCACTTGGGAGGCAGAGGCAGGAGGATATGTGTGATGTGAGTTGGAGGCTGAGCTCGGAGCCAGACTGAACCACAAAGTGAGACCCTGTCTCAGAAAAAAAAAAAAAAAAAAGGTAACAACAGTTGGGCATATTTGTTGAAGGAAGTAGCTTGCAGACAGAAAAACAATGCAACAGTAAGAGCAAAATGGTTATGTACATAAAAAGAACATCGGAGAAGTCTCAGGTAAGAGGACTGGGAACAAATGGACACACAACAACACAGGCATAAATCCCGTGATTTTACTGTTACGTAAAGATGTACTTCACGTATGGCGGAAGCGGGGGACGTGTTCAGATATGTGGAGATTGAGAAAGGATATCTGTAAAAACCCCTCATTGAAATCTAAAGAAGCAGCTAAATGCAAGTTAAATCAGATAAAAAAAATTTCAAGGTGAGGGAAGATTACATAAAGGGTACTAATCAAAAATGACTTGTGCAAAGTGGAGTCAGTGTAAATGGCTGCTGAAAAATTATAATACGTGCTAAAATGAATTTTATGAAAACTAGATATATACTTTCAGAGTAAAGTTGATATCTTGGTTTAAAAGCAACTATATTCAAGAGATTGCTACTGGAGATGGGACTGCTACAATGTCTCATTTGAAGTATAGATATTAGCAGTTATCATTGAAATGAATAATACAGAAATAAATGTATGTTCATAGGGAAAACTGTATAAAAAAAGGTGATATTACAGGCCAGTGGGAGAATGATGGATTCTCCAATATAGAAGAACTGGCTGGTCATGTGAGAGACTCAGAAAGGACTCCTGTCCATAATGTGTACAAAAATAAATCAGATGAGGAAGGAGTGTCCATGTAACATTAAAATATAGGAAAATATAGCTAAATATTTATTCAACTTTGAGGTAGATAAGAAATTCATCTTTTTTGTTTGTTTGTTTTTTGAGGCAGGGTCTCACTTTATAGTTCAGGCTGGCCCTGAGCTCAGCCTCAAACTCACATCACAGCAATCCTCCTGCCTCTGCCTCCCAAGTGCTGGAATTACAGGCATGAGCCACCACGCCCGGCACTGTGGTATGTGGTACTGGTTGCTACTGGGTGTGAATCTCCATGCCCAGTATTGTATATGGTTACCGGGGATCGAACCCAGGTCCTTGCACTTGCAAGACAGGAGCCGGAACCACTGAGCTAACTCCCCGGCCAGAAATTCATCATTTTGTCATTAAAAAATTAGGTTCTAATGCATAAAATTTGAAAGATAATATATGAAAAAAAATACAAGTGAGAGACAGAGGGGGAAAATATTCAAAAGAATGCCCCAGATGATATCAGAATGGAAAAGTTAATAATGATAAAAAAGAGTAAAAAGCATTTTATGGAGGACCTAACAGGGTGCACTGTTTAATCTCTGTATTCAACTTGACCTCTGCTTTGGGGAATAATTGCACAGAGAAACAAGGAAACAAAATATACAAAGGCAAACAAAAGCATATATTACAATGTAAATGTTGATTTTCCCTTCACTAAGTATAAAGCAGGTCCTGATAGTCTGATAGAAACTATGAAAGATATAATCTAAATTCCTAACTCCATATATTTAAAGACAATACACATCTCTACAAATATAAAGAGGGAAGGAGGGAAGAAGAGAGATCAGAACAGAGAGACAGAGACAGAAGAGAGAGAGAGAGAGAGAGAGAGAGAGAGAGAATATAAATTATCTGAAAAACCTCTGAAAGTCAAAACAGAGGCCCATCTCAGGAATGAGACCAAATGCTTCTATAGGAGTCAAATATATATATATATATATATATATATATATATATATATATATATATATGTAATTCCTTAACATGATGAATAATAAAAGGGGAAGGAAGTGAAATCAAAGAAGCCTGTATTTCCATAAAAGTACGATTATTGAATTTTAAAATGAAGTGGAGGCAGCAAGGAGCAGTTTGGCTGGTGCAGAAAATCACTGCAGACATGAGAAGATCAAATCAAGAAATACTTTCATTTTGAGATAAGTGAGCACTCAGAAAATAGAAAACACACTTATCTTTTCTAATTAAATTATATGAGAAAATACTGTAACTTACTAATAAGTCAATCAAAATAATCTACTAAAGGATGAGGAAGATATCTAAAATGATGAAGAGAAATAAAACTAGTAAATAATAATTCATATTTAAATAAATATTTGGAAAGATGTTTATGAAATTTAAAGAAAATGCTAACATTTTTAGAAGTTTAGATTTTCTTGAAATTTTTAAGTAAAAGGAAATAGTGTTTTTCTATTCACAATGATAAGCATTTGAACAGTTTCTTCCTATGAAATTTAGTAGGTAGTATTAGAGGATAGAAGAATTAAATTTTTATGAAGGGCATTAAAATACTCTACTTCTCATTTGCTGGAAAAATGGTAATTTTATAGCTTAGATGTAACTAGCAGAATAATAGAATGCATTACTTCAAAACAAAGACTGCATTATTCCCAAGGAAAACTGGAGTAGCATAACAAATTAGAATTTAAGAGAAAAATAGTCAAGGAAGCAAAACAGAGGGCAAAAAGATAGGCAGAAAGTTGACAATAGATTTTTAATTACTAGAGTGAATGTGAGTGAGTAAAGGTCTCTTATTTAAACAACAAGAACTGCAGACTTAGACTACACACTTTAGATTACACGTAAGAGTTAAAACAGGAGAGCTGGTTGTGGTGGTGAATCCCACACCTAGGCAGCTGAGGAAGGAGGGAATTTGAGCTAGCTGGGGTCCCATAGTTCAAGGCCAGCCTGGGCTACATAGAAAAACTTAGTTCCACAAGCCCCAAATCAATTAAACAATCAATCAATCAATCAATCAATCAAATTATTATAAAAAGACATATATATTGGTCAGCCTCCCCTCACTGGAACAAAATATTCAATATCGAGAACTTAAAGGAGGAGAAGTTTAATTTGGTTTATAGCTGCGTGAGTATTAGTGCATAGCTTAGTGGTCCAAAGTGAAAGCTTTGTGGCGAAGGGCTGGGTGGAATAAAGCCAGGCTCTTCATGATGACTGGAAAATAGAACAAAGGGCATCCAGAGCCCTCTCCTCCAACCGAGCCCCAACATCTCACACCAATTCAGCTATCAAGATGAGTGGCTCTTTCTCCTGATGAGTGCAGTGCCCCTGTAACATGACCGACTTGCCAGGGGTCTCCTCACTCAGTGGACTTGACGCTTAACATAACTGGCACCACACATCAAGCTAGCAAGACCCCGAAATGAATCTGTTCACAAAGACTATGTTTATCATTTATAAAAATAGAGTCACAGGCAGAAGCAACCTGGTATCCATCTACAGGAGATTGGTTTAAAAATTTATGTCACATTTTCATGATAGAATGTTCTCAGTTGATGTCAAAAATCCAGTGAATGTAAGGGAATAAACTGGATAACAAAGCAATTTTAGGTTGAATGGTTCATAGAGCACCAGAGTGAATAACATTTTGGAAGTATATCCTCCATAGATCTATACTACAAGAATCTTGAAGGGACCTGAATTAGATCTTTGGTTTATAAGTGCCTGGTAAAACAATGAAACCTGTAATACTACTCTCTTTGTAGTGGATTCAAGATTTCTGGAACAGCACAAGGAAAATATATACTTATAGGCTTTGTATAAAAGACCACAATGGCATTGCAGTGGCCTGTGATGCACTTCTTCCTAAGATTGGTAGAGACACATTCCAGGGGGAAGGTAGCAAAAAACTCCAAATGAACTCTCTTTTTAGGAAAATAAAGATGCTAAAGTCTTCTGGTAAACTAGAATTGCAAGTATAAAGAGAAGGCTTCAAGGTTTGCTTCTGCATTTGGCCTCATGGCATCCCTATCTTTTAGGAATGGTTAGATCGCATGTGACATAAAGCTTCCCTTGTTAATCCATGGTATTAGGCACCCATATAATAAACCCTCATTTCTGAGAAGAACCCATAATGTTTCTTCTGTGACTCCTTACAGGCTTCATAGATATGAATGCATTGTATAATCCCATTTTGCTTAAATGCATAAATAAATATCTGGAAGTTTATGCAATAACATGTTGCATGGTTAATGATGTGTAGTGGAATTGTGTATGATTTTTATTTCATTCTGTTACATATCTGTGTTTCCTATCTTTTCAAAATCACTAGGTACCACTTATGCAGTGGAAAACAATAAAAGGCACTTCAAAAATAAATTTAATTTAAAGACAAATTAATTTTATAGATGAATAACAATGCTTCTTAGGAGTTGGGTAATATACATATGTAAGATGTAAAATTATTCATATTCTTTGACCCAGTCATTTTACTTCTTGAAATTGATCCTAAAAATTATGCTTGATATAAAAAATCTTTATGTACAAAGATATTTATCAAGGTATTCTTTATAACAGTACAAAATTGTGGGCAATATTCATCAAATTGTTTGGAAATGCCATTTATTAGGATATTATGGAATAAAGAATAGTGTACATCAAGTATTTGTAAAAATGCAGAAATTTGTTTGTAAAAGAGTTAAAAGTTAGTAGGGGTAAATATTTTTATGATGAAAATTATATAAACTATATATTTTAAAAATAAAAATATAAGTAGAAACAATAGACATCAAAATTTTTTTTAGTCTCAGTGAGATTAGGCTATAAATATCTTTCACCGTTTCACTTCATTTTATGATTAAGTAAGCCTTGAGTTACTTATCAACATATACAAAGCTCAACTGGTTTTTCAGAGAAATAGTCTCCCAGCACACTCCTAAATCCCACAATGCCCAAGGCAACCACTTTGGATTGGTGGAGACCACTTGAAGGTTTGCAGTGGTTTCTGGGAATGGAAAGAGAGAATGATGGGAAGAGTGAAAGTGAAAATTCCTGGTAAAGGAAAACACTATCATCCCTAGATCTCACCAGGGTAAGAGTGAGATGCATCAACCTGGGGCAAAGACAAAGATTTGCCTGACTCTTGAGTCTATCCTGCTGTAATGTACTGCTCCAAGATCCAAGAACGTTCTGAAGGGGAAGTTTGGCCCATATGGGATGCAGAAAAGAGTGGTGATAGCTTATTTAACTGTTTTTATTATGAAGCACATTCTTTAGGCATTCTTGAGTTCCTTTATTCATTTCAGTTCACATATATTTACTAATAATACACTCCTTGTCTCTTATTCAGCAATATCTAATTGAGGTCTAATATGAAGCAGGCATTTTGCTGGACTGACAGAAGTCAGACTTAAATTTGAATATCATACAATTTTTGGACAATCAAAGAATAACTGATAGACATTTATTAATTTTTAGAAATGTGACAATGTGAACCACTTTATGTAGTTATTTTTTTACAAGAAAAAGTCTTTATATTTTAGAGATACAGACCAAGATATTTAAGGATAAGAGGGACAATATAAAGATGCAAAGGTATAGAAATTCACATTGTGCTAAGAAAATGTTAAAACAAGGAGAAAGAAATGGAAATCAGGACATTCTTTACTCTGCACAAGTTTGAAAATTTCCATGATAAAAATGTTTTTTTGTTTTTTTTTTTTGTGTGTGTGAGTACAAAGATAAATAGATACCATTAAATAAAAAACATTTCTCCAGAAGAATGGAACTAAAGTGATGGGATGCAGAAAAGAAAGATCATCTAAGTAGGAAAATAAATAGCCAGAAACCTAACATGGATTAAGGAATGAAAGTTTGAAGTAGTGGTTGGTAGACTGATTCAAAAGGAGGATGAACTCTTAATCCTGTGAAATAGGGAAAAGGTGAAGTGCTCGAAACAGCGGGAACCTCCCGTATGCAGAGCTCAGCTACAGAACTGGATAGAAAATTCCACAACTGAAAGATGGCAGAAGATAAATCAATGATTTGAATGAGATCAGTTGTTGAGGCTGCTGAAGTCCAGACCACTTAAGGGGGACTTCATGCTGTTTAAAGAATGTGATTTCTTGTCCTATATGCAATAAGAAGTCATGAAATATTTTGACATGATCAACTTTATATTTTGAAAAGAAAGCTATCGCAGTAACGAAAAAGTAAATGTAGACTCTGAATAGAAAAATAAAGGGCAGAGTTTGAGAAAGTTCTTCCCACCTAAAGGCTTATGAACTCAAACTACGAACAGGAGAGTGCCTTCGTTTTGAGTTTGCCAGCCTTTGGGATGTATCTTGTTCTCTCTGTCTCGGCATAACAGAACACTCAAACCTAAGTAGTTTATCAAAAATAGAAATGTATTCCTCATAGGTCTAGGCGCTGAGAGGTCCAAGATCAAGATACTAGTATTGTTTGCTTCTAGTGAAGTCTCAACAGTCTTTGATTTCAAGATGGCACCTTGACCCCCATATCTTTCAGAGGGAAGGGATGGTATGTTGTTAACATAGCAAGTTGACGGTCAAAGAAACAAAAGGGCACCAAACTTGCCTTTTGCTAATGCAGGAGTTATACTCATGAAAAGCAGAATTCTCATACTCTAAACATAAAGTAGATATTCAAGAAATGAGTACAACTGCATGCAGACATGGGATGCTGACAACGGTGGAACAATTGGAACAACTGGAAGAAATCACAGAAGAGCTACAGAATAAGTGAATAAAAATGAATGGAAAGAGACATTTTCAAAACTAAATACTTTTTGCTCAATCATCAAATATTAATTTCACTTCACCTAGTAAAATGGATAAGCTGACATTGCCAAATTCACCGAGACACCACGACTTAAGCAAAGAAAGTATCAATATTGTTTTTTTCCTAAAATCTAGGAGTTCCATGGAAATCTCACATTTTATCCATATATCCTAAGTTAATTAGGAATCAGAATCAACAATCTTATAGAGAAAATAAACATAAAACTAATATATATGGGACAATAAGTTTTCTTAAGCACATCTATGAGAAACTGAAACATCCAGAATCATTTTTCTCTGTCTAAGGGAAAACATTTGAAGAAGATGCTTTTTCCCAAGCCTTACCACTATAGAAGAATGATAAACTGAAACCATCTTTCTTCAACCCTGGGCCATCTAATGAACATGTACCACCTTCTAGTCTGAGTTAATGAGGGGTGGTTATTGGCCACTCTCTGCACCTGTTTAACCTGACAGATTTATGTCACCTGCATTCTACTCATGAGTGCTTCCCTTCCCGTGTCACAAGCCTGGCACAGTTTGTAAGCCCAAACCTTCATTCCCACAGTGGCTTATGTCTGTGAGTGCACTGCGCCATCAATGTTGGCTGGTACCATACCTTTTATCCCCACTATTCCTATCAACTTAAAATCATTTTCATAATATCCAAAGTATGTGACTTCAGGTCTCTCCATGCAAGAGCTGCTTCTCAAAGCACCTGTCCACCGAGAAGACACTTACAACTCCATGGGTGAGATATTCCAAGATGTCTCTGAGGAAGCACATTTGTGGATCTCAGTGAATGTCACAGATCACCTCTTAGCAACTGTATGCCCCAATGTGATGCTCAAATTCTGAATCAAGTAAGAGTCTTCTGTATGCTCTGAAGAAGGAGAAATGCTGGCATCTCTACTACAGAACTGCTATATAATACAGATACCTGAGCTGAATCTCAGGCTCAGGCTAGACAGGACCTCTTGGGCTTCCTGGTGCCCGAATAATATAAAGCTCGTAGTGTGGAGTAACAGAGCAGATGCCTGTGTGTTTCTCAAGCCCAAGAAGAAAGGGATGAATAAAGTAACTGTGGGGTGAAGCTGGTTCAGCTGCCTCCACTGGAAAGAAATCCCCAGGAATGAGGAACACCTTCTTCCATCCAGTAGCTATGCCTCTTCTCCCAATCTCAGCACCACTGACGTTTGGACCAGACAGCCCTGGCTTGTACGGACTCTCATGCACATCGTGGGATTTTGTGTTAGCCTCCTTGGTTTCCACTCACTATAGACTAATAGCTCATGTTCCCAAGTTATAACAAACAAAACTGTCTCCAGACTTCCAAATGCCCCCTTGTGGCGGGGGGTAAAATTGCTGCAGGCTGACAACAGGAAGCCTAGATTTGTTACATTTTCCATTAACCGGTTCATTTTCAATGCTTCTTTTGAGTACTTACCATATGCCAGGCTTACCTTCAATAGCTCCTCTGGTGGACTCACAGAGACATGTCTCAGGAGATTTTCGTTTGTCTAATCCTTCCCCAGTAATGGCCTTGATTCTGAAATCCCAGTTTGTCCAAGTAGACATTGACTTGCCCCTCCTTTAGTGAAAAACAGCCTCTTAGGGAAGTAGTTGTTCTACAGATCTTTCTGTTTGTGTTTCGAAAATGACTACTGTGCCTGGTTCAGGACATATGCCTTCATCCCATGAATTTGTGTTTTCTTTGAGTAATGGGACTCTTCCATTTTATCTTTGTGGCATCTGTGAGAGCACAACAAATATTTTACAACAAATATGAAGGAGTAAATGGCTTAATTGTAACAGAAGGAGGAATCTCCAGGGAAAATGCAGAGTCTAATAAAAAATCACTCGCTAGTGACCTTACCCAGTATGTCTGAATTTTCTAGACTGAATACATTGAGCCATTCAGTGATATGACTGTTATACATAGGACAACATGTCAAATACTTATCTCTGAAGAGATAACAGTTTATCTCCTCTATTTATATTTCATGGTTATGTAGTGGTGGCCTTAGTGTAACCACCTCCCAGAGAAACACCTTCTGTGAGATCTTTTCCACAAAAGTGTCTGATATCGGGGACACAAATGATAGTGTCTTACAAAAATGACTCTAGTGGATAGGGGAGAAAAGAGTGTCTTTTTGTAAACATAGTGCACATTTTTTAGGTCACAGGCCACTTTCATGAAAGATTCTCTTGGAGCCTTCTACTTTTTAGTACATAGAAGTGTCATGGGAAAAAGGAGAGACTCTGGCTTGTAATGGGATGCTGAATTAAGATGTGGACAGGGGAGAAACTCAACAGGAGAGAAGATATGTGAGCTCTAGCAGTGCCTCTACTTTTACCCATGAGAGGACTATTTTGTCATTACCTTTTTATGTAAGACTTGAAAATGAGACTTTCTCTCTGACTCTAAATTTCCTTATTTTCAGTAAATAATTGAAGCAAGACAAGCTCCGAGTCTGTCGAGAGTGCTCTCAAGTGAAGCCATTATTCAGGGTCATTATTGTGTCCCAGAGACGCTAAGTGTCCATACTAAGCCTGGATGTCTCTTCTCCAGGGAATAAGATAGCAATGAGTGGTCACAGGAGTTTATGGCATTTCCATGAAAATCCAAGAAAAGGTTCCACCTGCTGGACTATTCCATTCACTTTGCAGTGAAGGTGAGCTGGAGTTTATACTCTGAAGCTTTGTTTGACTTTGAATAGTGACAATTTCAAGCAGACAGGAGTTTGTATATTTCTTTTAAATTTCACAGGTAAGGTATGTTTTCCTCAGACAATATAAATTCTACTCAGAGGGAGATATATGGAGAAAAGGAACACAAGCAGACCCTGGAGAATGGATGTAATCAGGGCACACCTGCAGGCTGGCCTGGGATACCTGGGACATACCAGCTACTCTTGATTCTATAATCTGTGTTCAGGGGGCCCAGGTAGAGCCTCTGACTCTCACAACTCAGGCATCCACGACCACTTCATTATCCTGACTACTAGGCAGGAACTATTTTCCACATTTTTGGGGTGAGGGGCAAGAATTATGAAATTAAAAGACAAGAAATCATGGGCAGCTAAATAAAAATTTTTTTTTAAAAAAAAATATTCTCCAGGCAAGTGGCCTAGAGGGTCTAATCTGAAAGAAGTCTTAGACATAAATTTCACAAATGAGGAAGCTGAGTTTCAGCAGGCTGCTCCCCAACAAATGCCAATATAATTGATGACAACAATAAATAGCACGTTTTGATGACATCGCTGTGACCACCGTCCTCCCCATCAATCAGAAGCATGCATCTGCATTTCAAAATATGCTCTAATTGCTTGTTATTCGAGTTCACTGCAAGAAATACACCCTTAGTCCCATATACTGTGAATAATTAAGTCTGTAATATATACTGTTAAATAATTTTCATGACCTGGACCCTGAGGTCTGGCATGACATTTGTTTCTTTTCGCCTTACTGGCTATTCACAGAATCCAGGAACAAGACAGAAGCCCCAGTTATGATGCCCTGGATCACTGCCCAAGCCCTAGCCATTCAAGCCACACTTGCTGCAATTCTCTTTGGCTAAGTTAGACACATGTTTAAATGGATACAAGGATCCCCAAGCAATTGCCTTGTGGAACACTTAAACAAAAACAACTGCACACAAGGTGGACAAGGAAAAGCTTTCAGGAGCCTGGAAATTGAATTTGGAGTCACTAATACAGCTGGGAAACGATAGTGCTGAATGTTCCAAGGTCACTTGCCACAGAGAAGGGGACCTTATTTCAAAGAAATTGCCCTGTCTTCTGAGATAAAAGGAGAATATACAGAGCAAAGAGAAAGAGCAGCTGCTGCAGAGAGCTATCAAGGGAGAACTGCAAAAGAAATCATGGGGTGGGGTGAGGGACACTATGGATTTCTTCCATCACTGGGCAAGGAGAGCTCTCTCTTTTAATTCATAGAAATAAAAAGTGGGCAGGCTCCACTGGCGATATAGAGGACCAACAGGGCCATGTGCAGGAATGGGAAAAGCCAAAGGATAGCACAGTGTTCTCCACCAAGCCCACATTAATGCCTCCTTCACCCCTGATGCTGGAGGGTACAGGAAGAAAGGCGTTCAGAAGCATTTTGAACCACGTGGTTTCCAGAGTCATCAGTTGTTTCCAGAAACATCATCTACTGTGGATCAGATGGCTGGAAGATTCTGTGGTAGTTTCAGTAGACTGAAACCTCCTTCCTTCTGAAGAGGTGGAGATGGTATTTCATAGCAGACGTTTTTCTCTCACACGCTCTTCTAGAATGTTTAGTCTCAGGTTTCACAATATGTATTATCTCTTTTGGATTCTTATTATTTTGTTAATATAAGTGTTTGTCTCTTGTGGACTCCCCGTTCTGTTCCAGTGATGTCCATCTTTTTGCCAGCACCACATATGGTCAATTGCCGTGCCTTTCTCAGGAGTCTCCACATCAAGTCCTGTTAGTTTTCCAACTATGTTCTGTTTAAAAATTGTTTTGGCTGTTGCAGTTCTTTTATGTGAAAATTGGCATTGCAGAATCAGATTGTCTGTACACACACACACACACACACACACACACACACACACGAGCAAACCCTACTGGAATTTTAATTGGAATTATATTGAATCTCTAGATGTGCGTTGTTAAAGATAAATTGCTTTATACTGATCCCGGGCTTTTTAGTCACTACCTTGTTTCCTGTGATATCTATGTCTTCCTTTTTCCATACCAAACCCTCCAGCTCTGTAGGACACTGAGGATGACAAGAGCCTAATATTCCCTTATCACTCAATCACTTTATCCCATACACATGATGTCTGAATAAGATACATATCTGTCAAAATAATTACTGATAACAGCATAGATTTTTTTTACACACAAATTTTGGTTTTATTTTTATTTTTAAAATTCTATTTTGCATTTTTTTGAACACATGGTCATTGCACAATACACATTCCCCCTTAAAAATTTTTTTTCTGAAGAACACCACTGAAATCTATTTATCTACCTCTTTCAAAAAATGAGTAGTCTATCTTTTTTAAAAAAAATGATTTAAGCTTCTTAAGGGGGAAAGGCAGCCAAAAGGAATAAGGGGAAGCATACATCTAGTCACATGTTGTGATTAAGCAGTGTTTAGCTCTTTGCAGGTGTAATGCACAAGTTGAAGAGAGAACTGTACGGGGGTATAAAGCTAATTTTTTTTAAGAAATAATTTTTTAATTTCTATTTTGTTTTTCCTTAAAATCAAATGCAGAAAACTTTTTCTCCATATTATATTAATAGAACACCAAATTTGAGATGCATAATAACAACATCATGCTTAATCATAAAATGAAAAAATAAATTCATGTAAAAAAGTTGGACTCAAAATATTAAAGTGTGAATTCATAAAATGGGGATATCTTTGAGAGTAAGAGTCTTGTATGAGTACTTTGTTTCTTAAGACCTTTCTAGGTACATGATATAGCTGTTCTCTATAACCTATATCCTATATAATATATTTAAAATATCTGCATGTAGACATCAACATGGCTGTATAACATTGAATCTCTAGATGTGTACTGTTTTTTTGTTTTGTTTTGTTTTTTTGAGACAGGGTCTCACTTTGTGGTTCAGGCTGGCCCTGAGCTCAGCCTCAAACTCACATCACAACAATCCTCCTCCGTTTGCCTCCCGAGTGCTGGGATTACAGCGTGAGCCACCATGCCTTGCACTGTGGAATGTGGTACTGGTTGCTGCTGGGGTGAGTCTCCATGCCCAGTACAGTATGTGATTACCAGGGAATCGAACCCAGGCCCTTGAGCTTGCAAGATAAGCACCAGAATCACTGAGCTAACTCCCCGGCCCTAGATGTGTATTGTTAAAGATAAATTGCTTTATACTGATACTGGCCTTTTAACTAAGTTCTTAGTTTACATATATATACATATATATATGTATATACATATATATACATATATATATATACATATATATATATATTAGTTTTTGTTCATCTAATTAAGAATTAATGAGGAATTTCTTTGTTGATTATATAGTTATTCAGAACCTTAATTGACTCTCTGAGCCAAGAAAGATATTTAAAATTATAATTGGCTACTCCTCATAAGATGCCAGAAGTGCTTTGCTAACATGTTATGTCCTGTTAAAGGAAATGTATCATCCATGCAAGGGCAAGACAGATAAAGATCAGTGGCAGATACAGCCACCTGGAAAGAAGGAATGTAGGAACAAACCTTCCCAGCAAAGGTGGTTGGCAGTGTGGACAGTGAAAAAGGTGTGCTAGTGTCTCAGTTCATGAGGAAAGACAGGCTACTGCATCCTCAACTGCTCCCTAGCAAAGCCCAGCAAAACCATAAAGTATCAGTGTGCCTTGGAGAAGCCCTTCTTTGTTAAGAAGAGGGTGTAACGAACAGCATATAGCAGGATTCTAGGCAAAGCAATTGGATGAGAGTAAAACATAAAGCAAAATGAATGTTTCCTGAATTCTCTCTCATAAAACTAAATTTCCATTTTATAACAATTCTTGGACAGCTGGGAATGGTGACACATGCCTGGAATCCTAGGACTTGGGAGGCTGAAGTAGGAGGATCACAAATTCAAGTCTAGCATGAGCAATTTAGCAACTGAGTGAGATCCTGTCTGAAAATAAAAATTTTAAAAAGGGAAGGGGATTAACTCAGTGCAAAGGAGCTTGGTTCATTCCCCAGCACTACATACACACACACACACACACACACATGCATACACATACCCACATATACACACATACACACACACATGAAAACACACACATCTATCATAATATTTTCCATTGTTGAACCATACTTAATGACCTGGCTTTATGAAATAATATCTCATTTACTTACAGTGGCTGGTTTGTCCAGTTTTAAATAACTAAATTCTTATTGTAACTTGAGAACTGGTGTGCTAGAAAATCTTGGGCTTACACAGACATTATAGTCTCATATTTTTATGCCAGTTTTCTCATTTATCTCTTGTTGCTCCTTACATTATTTCAAGACATTGAGTATATTCTGACCTCTTAATTCCTTGCACATTACAATTGACCAGAGACACTCTGCATAGGGAATTGAGTGGCAACTCTTTATAGGTCTTTGGTCAATCGCTCAAGAAAATCCATTTAATTTAACTCATTCCAGGAATTTTTTTCTATTACTAATCATGTCACTCACCTTTTGCTTCCCACACATGATATAGAGACACATAGGTTAATGTGAAAGAAGCATATCAAGCTACTAAAGAAATCAATTTGTTTTACCAAATGGTATGTGGGTTAAGTTTAACATTACCAATTATTTTTATGTTCTTTCCTTATGACTTTTAAGTAATAAATTAATTCCATTTATAAATGGTTACAAGTTTATGTGATTAGTTACAAAAGGTCTGCATAAGAGAAAACATTTCAATAGCAAACTAAATTACATTTTGAAAGCATGAGATGTAATTCTTTTAATAAAGCAAGATAGGAACTTTTGTACACTCAAAAACACAAGAATTGTAGCCACAAGTGGGGATTCCACTGTTCTTTTTTTTTTTTAAGACAGGATCTCCCTTTTTTTTTTTCCTGAGACAGGGTCTACCTTTGTAGTTCAGGCTGGCCCTGAGCTCACTATATTGCCCAGGTATTCCTGGAACTCACAGCAATCCTCCTGTCTCTGCCTCCTGGTGTGCTGGGAGTACAGGCCTGAGTCACTATGCCCCACCATGCCTGGCACTATGGAATGTGGTACTCATTGCTGATGGGTGTAAGTCACCACACCTGGTACTGTTGTATGTGTTTACCAGGAATTGAACGAGGGACCTTGCTCTTGCAAGGCAGGTGCTAGAACCACTGAGTTAAATCCCTGGCCCTCACTTTTATTTTGTAGGTCCGCCTGGCCCACATCTCATTATGCAGCCCAAGCTAGCCTTGAACCCACAGCAATCCTTCTGCCTCTGCCTCCTGAGTGCTAGAATTACAGATGTAAGCCAACATGCCCAACATTGTGGTTTGTGGTTCTGATTGCTGATTGGCTGAGTCATCAAGCCTGACATTGTGGTATGTGGTTACTGGGGATCAAACTTGGGACTTTGCACTTGCAAGGCAGAAGCCGGAACCACTGAGCTAAATTCCCAGCCCCAATCTTTAATTCTTTAATTAAAAGTTATATATTGAACAAGTCATTGGATATCTTTGGGCCTTTGTTTTCTCAGTTTTAAAATAAAGATAAAAATTACAACACAGGATGGTAGGTAAGATCACATACTACATAGTATAAAAAGTTTTTGGTAAATATTTGAGTGCTTGTAACTATAATCTGTCAGTGTGTGTGGCTGTTTATGAAATACTAGGTCTGTTTTTCAGGCCAGCAATTTTTTCCTACTCTGCTTGTGTGGGGCTGCCTTACTGCTACCCCAGCCCTCCTTAC
>PVIR01020082.1:0-31259 GCA_004026965.1 Petromus typicus
GCCTCCCACTCTCAGGATTTGCTCCCTAAGCCCATGGTGGTCCATCAGTTCTCCCTGCGATACTCTACATCCCATTTCTGTCCCGTCTGGCCAGAACTGGCCCGCCCGGCTTCCTGCCTAGCCAGGCAGCCAACTCTAACCCTCCTGCCCAGCCTGCCCTGCTGAGGCCCCTGCCTGGCGGGACATGGCGCCTCTGATGACTAAAAATAGGAGTTGTATAAAAGAACGGTGGGACCCAAATAACGTTGGCAGCAGGAAATGTAATGATCCTCCAAAAATATGGCCCCTGTGCTTCCCCAGGAGCCCTGTCCCTGCTTCAAAGCTTGTGAACTATCTTTATTTTGCATTCAAACTATCTTTTGGGGCCAGGTTTCCTTCATAACACAGCTTATTGCAAAACGGATCTGAAACCCTAGGGAGTTTATCTGTAGTTAGGTTTTTTCTTTTCTCTTCTTTTTTTTCTTCTTTCCAGTGACTGTGGGTCGGAGGTGTTCCAGCCATTACTAACTAAAGGACTACTCTGTTTCATGGCATCTAATCAGGTGGATGTCCCACTGGGAGGACAGATTGTGCCCTTTCCCCCCCCTCGGGACTGAAGAGATAAAGAGATAAAACTCATAGGTTGGTTTATTTTTTTAACAAATCAACAGGATAGTCCTCCTGCGAAATCTTCTCGTGTGCCCATTATGCATACAACTGGGTTTCATGGGGAGTCCGGAGGGCCTGCGGGGAGGAAGTTTTGTCCTTCAAATGGTGAGTCGTTGTCTGGTCTGCGGAAGTTCCCACAGGGGCCTTCTGAGAACATGGCAGAAGAGATGGAAATGGCTCTATCTAACCTCCGCTGTCCCCAGTGTGTTCACGTATCTTGGAAGCCGAGGACAGAGTCTCGCTGGACACAGAGTCCTGGTGCTACAAGCCTTGAGCAACTCACCTACTGGCATTTCTGTTTCCAGCTGCACGGATGGGGTTCAGGGTTCTGAGGAGCCCCAGGTGGAGTGTATGTCCCACATCTAGCACTACCCAGAGTCCAGCTGAGACAGCAGAAGCAGATTTAGTGTACATATATTACCCATGACCACAAGAATACAGCTCATTCAGAAAGTCCAGGGTAAATGACCAACAGGGAGTACTTTAGTGTGAGCCAGGCCAGTGTCTCAGAGGTGGCCCTGGCAATGGGGAGGCACCACAAGTTCTAGATGCATCAAGAGACAGTGACAGTGGCATGCAGGCCAACAACTTGGCCCAGCCCCCAGGTCCCCAACACTCCTCATTTCTGCCTGCACTGTCTACACGGCTGTAAGTCCCTCTCCTTGTCTTGCAGGGTGGGCTTCGAAGCATGATCTCTGGTGCTTCCACAAGTGTCCCAACCTCTGTCTCGTCTTAAGTGCAGTCCCCTGAGGCAGGAAGCAACTTCCTTGCAAGGTCTTAGTGCAGGCTTGCACAAAGCTACGTCTTGAGCCCAGACTTTGGGGATGAGTCTGTGGCTGAGAACTTTTAGGAACACCAGCAGCTCCCGCTCATCTGATCTCAGGGCTAGAGGAGCCTCTAGGGAAAAGGCCTCCAGGTTGCCCCTGCTCCTGGTAGGGAAGGAGGAGAGAGATTTCAGAGGCTTAGAGAGAAGCCTGGCCAAAAGGCACCTTTCCTTCCAGTTCGAAGAGCTCTTTGAATGTGAGGCAGATCACTGGGTGGAGGCTCTGGGCATGGGCTGAATCTTAACTCTGACACTTCCTAGATACTGTGATGCCATCCCTCTGCCTCCATTTCTCTGGCCATGACTTGGGGATCATAGCGGTTTTTACTTCCCAGGGTTATTGTGAAGATGAAGCGGATTAATACTGCTAAGGCTTTAGGGGACGCCTGGGAGACAGCCAATGTTTGCTAAGCAAACAAACAAAAATTCCTGGAAAAGACATGACAGTTGCACTAATGCCAGAAAACACCGAAGTGGGAACAAACAGCTTCTTTCCACCTCATGCAGGAGGCTGGAAGCAGGTAGCAAGAGCTTCTGGGAGCATGAGCCAGTTCAGAGAAGTACCCAGGGCTTTTGCAGAAATTAGTGACTAAGAAACCGAAAACTCCAGTCATGCGCTGAGCATCTGACCTAGCCTGGACCCTGCCAGGAAGGCCCTGTTGCCCGGTTCACCTGCAGGGAGCCCCCATGAGAAAAGTGTTGCCTGGCAGGAACAACAGCTCCCACCTCCTGGCATTACCCCTTGTTCACTGTGCCGTGAGTTCCCAGGCTCTGCTTTCTCATCTGCAGCAACAGAACAGCCCTCTACACACTCACCTACAGATCCACGGAGGTGACTCCTGCCTTGAGTTCCTTTCTCACATGAACAGCAGCATCCGGATGCTGAAGTTTGTATTATCCCGTGGTAACTGATATGAGCCACTGGCTGTGCCAATGAGGACTGGGTATTTGCCTCTGCTGGGCAGTAGAGTGACAGCTTAGAATGGCAGAGAGGAGCAAAGACACCATCACGTTTATGTGCACTAAGTATGAGCACTCACAGTATTTCTATCATTGTAAGGTAATTTAGGAAACATGCTGGACTGGCAAGATCATGGTCTATCTACAAGTCTGGACTACATGAGCCAGTTTTGCTGGGACCTTTTACTCCAGCCCAGCTAAAATTAGGGTTCTGAAGCTGGGGCCCAAACCCTGTGTTAGAACAGATCTCCCCCTTCTCCCTCTCAAGGCCTGAGAATCTATGCAGAGCTGGGGTCCCCAGAAGCCATTGTCAAAGCGTGTTTGCAATGGTGGTGTGCTGCAATGGCTCTAGACTCCATGGGAGAAGAAATCTTTCCATGCAGTAGAGAAGGATGTGGAAGGTAAATGGATGTAGCAACCAATCTGAGGTTCAAGTGAGCAGTGTGTTGTGTTTGCCTTCACTCCAGGGGCTGCACTGGCCTTTTCCAGCCTGTACCTGTCCTGGTTAGTCCATTCTCCCTGGACGAAGCTGGCCTGAGTTGGTTTTGCAAGGATATCCCTGATTTTTTGCTCTGAGAGATGCTGGATCCATCTCCTTCTGCCTGCTGGGGACATCGCAGGAGCACATGAAGTAGAACACAGTCCCCAGGATGACACCCTGACACACTGGATGACCTGAGGGAGCACTGAGTCCAGGAGCACAGCTGATGCTTTGTCAGTGGTGCCCCATGGGAGGTTCCGAAGGTCTTCACTGAGAACCTGCTTCTCACAGCAGCATCTGATTCTGTTCATGCTGATGTTTAATTAAAAATAATAAAAGGTTATCACTGAAGTAAAATGAAAGAACCAGGAGCTACTGGGCATGAACAGATAGTTTTGTGTGCAGGCCAGGGAGGGGCACACTCCTCTGGAAGCAGCCCAGCTCATGGCAGTTCTCATGCCTTCCTCTCAAAGGCTGGTTCTGGGAGGTATTCACACAGAGCCTCAGGATGGAGGAGAAGCTATCTTCTCAGCACAGAGTTCCCCCTTTTCCAAAGGGAAGGCAGATTTGGGAAGCTGGCACTGGCCCTGCCCAGATGGCAGCCAGCATCTGCCTCTGGCAGGGGGAAGTCCTCACTGCCGGCTGCTGGTTGTCCGGCCCCTCCCGTTCCCGGCAGAGCAGATCTGGCCATTGGAAGGAGAGGCCGTGAGAACGGAGCCAGCAGCCTGATGCCCTGACCCAGCCATTCCTCCTGGCTCTGGCTCCGGGCCCGGCCAGTGGCTGCAGCTTCCATCCCATCTTGGCAACTTGGCCCCATTCCTCAGGGCTGTGGCATGGGGACGAAGGGCAGGGTGGCTCAAAGAGAGCAGCCTGGCCTTGAAACCATGGGCAGATTTGGAGGACAGGCCTCTGATGCCCAGGCTGGCCAGAGCCACTTCTCCCCTCTCCGCATTCTGCTCTGTCTCTCCATCCTAGGAGCATCTCCTCCTCACCTCGTTTCCTCCCTCCCCGGTCTTCTCTTTCCCTTCACTTCCTTTCCATTCTCTCACCTCTCTTTTTCATTTTCCCTTTCCTTTCCATTCCTCCTCTTTTCCTTTCTCTTCTCACTCCCCTTTCTCTCTGCTTCCCTTTCTTCTTCCCTTCCTTCCTCTTCTCTTATCACCCTTTCTTTCCTCTCTACTTCTTTCTCTACCTCTGTTCTTCACTCTTTTCCATCTTATTTCCTTTCCCCCTTTCCTTTGTCCTTCACTTTCTTCCTTCTTTCCTTCCCTCCTTCCTTCTTTCTTCTTTCTCTCCTTCCCTGTCTTTTCCTTTTCTCCTCTCATAATACATTTCTCCTACTTTCATGCTTCTCTACCCAGAGTTTCTAGGAGAAACCAGCATGACTGTTCTGGCCTTCTCTGAAGAGGCCAGCCCAGGGAAGCCATCTGTGTACTGAGATGAGTTCATGACAGTTAATGGCAGGAGAATGGGCATGCTGCAGAAACACACAAATTGCTAGTAATGCACAAGAGCCATTCATTTCTGCTTGACCCACTTTGTGGTGAAGTTGGCTGAGAAGCTGCCATTATTATATTTTTTTCAATTTAGTGGTTCACCCTAATTTTTATTTTCCTGAAAAAGAAATTTAATGTTTCATGATATGGTTAAGAAAATGAAAGGTAAGCTTTTTGTTTCAAGCATATAACTTAGATATGAGTAGTTAGTTATAATATCTAGGGCCAAGGTTTGCTCTGAATTTATGAACGGTTTTTAAATCCAGACAACCCACAAGATATTTGTTTAAAAAAAAAGAAACTGAGGCAATAGTCAGCTCTCCGTCACTGTAAGAAAGTACCTGAGATAAGGTTCTTACAGGGAAGAAAGATTTATTTTGGTTTTAAAGGTTTTCCTCCATTATTGGCTAGCTTTCCTGCTTTAGGCCTGTGGTAAGGCAGCACATCATGGTGGAGCAAAGCTGCTGACCTCATGGTGGCTAACAAGCAGACAGAAAGAGGGACAGCTAGGCCCCAGCATACCTATAAGGCCACGCCTCCCAGTGACCTCACTTCCTCCCACTAGGCCCTACTTCCTGCGGTTCCATCACTTGATAGTTTCCACAAGCTGTTGACCAAACCTTCCACCTTAGATTTTCAGAGTACATTTCATATCTGAACTGTAACACTTGGTGCATAACTTAGTCACATGTTTGTCTTTGGCTGAGCTATCTCTACTTAAGCATATGAGATTTAGTGAAACATGCTCTTTTTCCTTCAATAATATTTCCTCTGAAATATACTCATTATGACCCTTTCTGTCCCCTTAGTTTGAAAAATTACACCAAGATAAAAACATTTCACCACATAATTGCCTCTGATTTTTTTGGTGCATGATTTAGAAAATTCTCTTTGAAACTGGTAGCAGCTATAGAATCAGCAGAGTCTCCCAAAGCCCAGAATCCAATGGTTACCAGCTGTAACTCCCATCTTGTACTACATCTTGAAAGCACAGGTGTGCTGTCCTGGAACTTTCGGAAGTAGTGCAGATGTTTTTTTTGGTCATTAGCATCACCCTGGTAACATAATTAGTATGTACAGTTAAAGGTGAAGGGTAATCTTTAAGACATCAAGTAGTCCTTCTCACAGTGGGAGGTGAGCATGGTCTAGGCAGTTTAGGAAAGGCTGCTGAATCACTCTCATGTTTGAGCTAATGAGGAGGTCAGGGGTCCAGTGTGATCTGAAGCAGTTGGTGACACCACAGTATGTGACTGTAGACTGTACCCTGAGCACCGCTGTTTTCTTGCAAACGAAACGAAGTTCACCAATATGTTATACAAATGTGTCCTACTGTTGTGATTGCTTTGGTGAAAGCTTGCTCATAAAGACTACCACAAATATTTGTTGCAGCCTTTATCATACTAATCTTTGCCTTTGTTGTGTTGTTGGGGTTTGTTTGGGATTTGTTGGCTTAATATTTTTAAAAAAACTAATTCATTCTTTGGGGCCTATTAATCTGAGGTTTTGACAAATGCAGGGAGTCAGTCACACATGTAACCACCATAGTCATGACATGAAGTAGTTGTGCCACTTCTTTTGACCCCAGATTTCCCAGATCACCCTTTATATTCAACCTCTTCTTTTATTCCTAAAGCCCACCAACCACTGATGTGCTCTTTGGGTGTTTTGCAGGAGACTCTAAGGGAATCTTATAGGATGTGGCCTTAATCTAGCAGAATGCACTTGAAGTGTTGTTGCTGCTACATGTATCAGCATTTGCCCGTTCTTGTGGCTGGGCACTGTCCCCTGGACATGGCTATGGGTTTTTCATCTATTCACTTGGTGCAGGACACTTGGCTATATTCAGGTTGGGGCTGGGATGATAAAAGTCATGAGGAGAATTGGAGAAAGGTTTTATTTTAATATAAGTTTCCACATCTCTTACTTAAATATCTAGGAGTGGAATTGCTGGTACTTTAGAGGAGTAAACCTCTAAACCTCTAAAGTAAACCTCTAAAGTATACCCTTTAGGATCCTCACCAGGAACGTATGAGAATTCTGTTTGCTCCACATGCCGTATTTAATATGATCAAATTTTAAATAGTCATTATTCAAATAAGTGTGTAGTGATCTCTCATGTTGTATATTGTCTTAATGATTACTGATATAAAGCATATTTTCATGTTGACATTCCTCTGGACCAGTAGGTAGTTGGAAAAGGCCACTCTCTCGCCTTTGCACTGTGGTGGAAAGTGAGTTATCTGTGTGTCTAGCACCAGAGCCTTGAGGCTGTGTTTCAGTGCCAAACATCTGATCTCACACACTCAGTCTCTCGAAATAGGTGCTTTCTGCCAGGATGAGCAGGCCCCAGGTGTGGACTAGGGCCCTTTAGTGCCTGACCGGAAGGACGAAAAGAAGGTGCGACGCATCCAGATTAGGACCAGCTTCACCACAGCAACACTGTGACTTTTGTGTTTAGCACTTTTTGACCTTGTAGAAAAGCAGGTGAGGGTCGGAGTGAAAGGCCATGAAGATTCAGAAGAGTGGGCAGGGGAGGCTGCTACAATAAATAACAATAAGTAGATCCCTAGCCTCTCTTGTTACTTTCTGCTGTTTTGGGTCAAATAGGTCAAATAGGAAAATGTGTTTTAAGCCTGAGTCTCCATTACATTTCTTTGGTTTTTCTTTTACCAAAAAGGTCATTCTTTTGTACTTTTGGAGCATAAAGCAAGCATAGTAGTGTTCTTCTGTTGCTCAGAAGCTTTCTACCCATGCCACTCATTTCTGATTTTTCATGGCCTTCAAACCATGAGCTGATAGGAGGGTGAGAAGGACACTTGCAAAATTCCCGTGTCCTGCTCCAGCCCAGGCCTGGCTGCCCATGGCCATGCAAGTGCCTGAGAAAGGTTTTCAGAGCTTAGTTTGCATCTTGGACACTCCATCTTCTGGGTAGACTGCTCCACCTCCTAGAAATGTATTCCGTATCGATGGCCAACAGACCTTGATTTATACCAGCATCTCTGGAAGGTCTATCCTGTGATCATACTTCCATGCTTTTGGCCAACCTCACTTTCTTTTTCCTTTGTAAATCACTTACGCATCACAAGTTCAAATACTAACACAGGGGACAGAGTGTGATTAACCTCTCTCCACTAGAACAGTGATTCTCCTTCCAAAACAGCTTAACCACTTTTTAATACACCAAAAAACTTCTGTCCAAAGCCCTCTGGTCATCTGTTTTCCTTAATGGCCTTTTATGAGGGACCTTATCAAAAGCTTGCAAGGAAATCCAACTAAATTATGTTCCTTTGTTCACCTTTACCTACTCTTTCATTAACTTTTTCAAAAACAATATGACATAGTTCTCAACATAATTAAAGGGGCTGGGAGAAAAGGAACTTCAACTACAGTTTGACAGCTTCCGCACTTGCTGGGGAGAGCTGGGTCACCGCCTTGAGTTCTGCCACTGCTTAAGGACACTAATTCATTTCCCAGACTGTCTGGTGAAGTCAGCTGTTGGTTCAAGGTGGAAATGACGAATCTTCAGGCTTTCAAGTGTGCCGTGCTCAGCTCTCCCCAGAGAGCACAGAGGAAGAAAGCTACAAGTTGATCCAGGTCTGCCCCGGAGAAAGAGGAAGTCATGAGAAGAACTGAGACAGGGTCGAGGGAGGGGTGAGCTACCCCAGGAGAGTCTTGGACATTCTCAGACGGCCTCTGCTTTCCATAGGAGGAGGGGAGGAGCTGATAGTAGGATTTGGGAAAATGTTCCATGTTCCACTGGAGTTGTGGGCAGCGGTTGGCAGAATGAGGTAGAAAGGGTTGGGAACAAGTAACCACATACAACCAGTGGCCGCAGTGTCAGAAACATTGTGATTCACTGTCGTGATAGTCCCAGCCAAGTCTGCTGAGTGCTTTCTCCATGTGAACATAGCCAGGCAGGTGCACATTCCCAGGGGCGGTGCACGTTAGTACCCTCATTTGTAAATGAGTGAAACACAGCACAGTGAAGGCAAAGGACCTGCCGAAGTTAAAAAATTGCCAACTGGGGCTGGGGATTTAGCTCAGTGGTTCTGGCACCTTTCTTGCAAGTACAAGGACCCAGGTTCAATTCCTGGTAACCACATACAATACTGGACGTGGAGACTCATACCCAGCAGCAATCAGTACCACATATCACAGTGCCCAGCATGCAGTACCACATACCACAGTGCTCACGCCTGTAATCCCAGCACTTGGGAGGCAGAGGCAGGAGGATTGCTGTGATGTGAGTTGGAGGCTGAGCTCAGGGCCAGCCTGAACTACAAAATGAGACCCTGTCTCAAAAAAACCAAAAAACAAAACAAAACAAACAAACAAAAAAACCCAAACCAAACAAAAAAATTGCCAGCTGAATGAGGCGATACACTCCTAATTCTGAAGTATGTGGATTTTCATGTTGCTAACTCGTCCATACAGAGGCAAAATTTGCCCAAAAGGTATTCACCTGCTGAATGCTGGTTAAGTCATTGTTCTGCCAGTTTTGGTAAACCAAGAATCATTGTTGATTAGACAAAAGCAGATATTAATTTATATCAGTGACTCACAAAGGCATTCACGATTGTAATCTCCAAAGCATCTTTATAAGTCTCAACTGTCATTCATCTGGGAATTCTACAAAGGACTCTGGCTGACAAAATGCTAGTAATGTTGGCTCCTGATGCAGAAAGGAAGTAGTAAGGAGAAGCAGAAAAGCTTCCATTTCTTTCTGGCTTCCTTCTTGGTTTCCACTGGCCCAATGCCTATTTCTCCTTATGTCCTAAGAAATGCGCCATGTGTAGTCTTTTCTGCGACTTCAGAAAACCCAACATAACGCTCTCTCACACGCTCCGGGGGATGTGACGCCTAAGTGTTAGAAAGCAATTTTGTTTTTCATGGACACTTGATGATGGTAGGTATTTCTGGGATGCAGTGTGATGCTTTGACACACACATATACACTGCATCATAATCAAATCCAGGTATTTAACATATCCAGTGCACAATTCTCACCCGTAGCTACCTGAAATATTCAGTACAATATCATTAACCACATTCACCCTATGAGGTGGGAGTATACTGCACCTAGCTCTTTCTACCTACGGTCAGTGCTCCTAGTGGACCAGTCTCTCCCTATCCAGCCCTCTCTCCACCTGCCCAGTGCTCTCCTCATTTCTTCTACAAGACCAGCTTCTTTGGGGTTTTGTATTTACACCTGCCTATGGTCCTGGCCGTCTACCTCTGGTGCAGAGGTCTGTGTGGTCTGTCGTCTTCTTGTCTCAGCTCCAGTCTCCCACATGTCCTCTGGCCTCTGAGTCCTGCCCTAGGACCACACAGGACTTCTGGATTCCATGTGACCCAGTGTAGCCTTGGGAAGCTCTGAGCTCTCTCCAGGCATCTGAACAACGCTGAGGGCAGGACCTAGCTAGAGACGGCACCACGTGGTGAGGTTTCCACATAAATGTGGCCTCCAGATCAGGGCACTGAGGTTCATCTGATGTGTTCACAGGAAGGACAGGAATGAGTCCCACTGTCCTGGGACGTTCCTAGTGTGGGGACAGGGAAAGGGACCTACATACCTGGCTCCTCCCTGATTCCATTTTCTTTTCCATTTTTTTAATCCTCCCTGCTCCAGAATGGTTCATGTCGCCTGGACAGATGAGAATGTCTTAAACTGCTGTCTAATGTTTAAAATTGGAAAACATCGCAATATCAGTCAAAGCAGTGCTTTGCTTATGTAACGAAAACTAATGAAACTTCGAGGTTCCTTTCTCTCAAAATTTAACTTTCAAAGGCCAAGGATTTAGTTCAGTCGTTCTAGCACCTGCCTCACAAGTGTGCAAGGTCCCGATTTCACTCCCCGGTAACCACATACAATGAGGCCGGGTGTGGTGACTCATGCCTGTAATCCTAACACTCAGGAGGCAGAGACAGGCGGATTGCTGTGAGTTCCAGGCTCACCTAGGCTACATAGTGAGCTCAAGGCCAGCCTGAACTACACAGTAAAACTTGTATCAAGAAAAAAAAAATTAACATTCAAGAATATCTTTTAATCCATTATTCAAAGAAAAATCTTAATTTGATGGTAAGTGTCGAATAATGACTTCTTTTTTCTAAGTGGCATTTACCCACCACCTAAAAAAGACTGAGAGAGGTTGAGTTAACAACAGAAATCTATAGAAGTTATGACTTAAAGGGAAAGGGACTTCTTATTATTTTAATACTGGAGCTTAATTTTCTATATAGTAATATAATGCACACATCTGCCTGGCGGAGTGGTCTGAGGTGATGTCAGCGTGGTTATTTGCTGTTACTTGGATACACTTGGGAGCTTAGTAACAGCGGAAGTGTGCTGAGTCTGAAAAAGTAGTCCCCAGACAAAGTCTATGTGGAAACTTCTGACGGTAGGATTTTCCCCGAGATGTCTGCCTTTTATACCCATTGTGCTTCATTGTCTGAAGAATCTACCAGTTTCCATCCCTCCTTCTGGATTTATGTAAACTGTAGCAAAGTAACCGGTGCTCTGTGTCAGCTTCTTTGTTTAGAATGTGACCTTCAGCTCCACCCCATCTGACTGAAGACTACAAAGAGATGTAAAGTTCTCCCAAGAAAAACTCCTTCATAACCCTATTGAGTTCATTTAGAAAATACTGATTTCACCCGAGGGAATTCTGGGAAGATGGCGGAACGGTAAAAGCTGGAGACCACTGCCTTCCTATAAATTGTTCTTAAACCAGAAAACAGCAGTTTGGGCGGGGGGGAGAAAACAGAAAAAAAGGAAAGACAGCAGAGAAATCTAGATTGAAGAGATCAGAAGCAAATATTGATTAAGGCCAAAGAAAGAAGAGCAACCTAGGGTGCCGACCTGTCCCTTCTTCCCTCTCACCAGAGGGGGAGGAGGGGCCGACCCTGCCAGGACCACACACAGGCGCCCAGAGAGCAGCGCAGCCCACCTCCGAGATGCAGGGTCGCCGCCAGCTGCAGAACTGCACGCGGGACCACCGCGGTTGCATTAAACTGCGTTAAACTATATGATACGTCTTTCTATACCACAGCCCTGTTCTAGGAACTTAGCATGTCTCTATTGTAGTATGGAATGTAGAGAAGACGAAAAGGAGTTTGAAAAGCAAAATAGAAAGATAAGGAAGAGGGCATTGGAAGGATGTCAGATATACCATGTACCAAATTGCACAGAAACACACTTCACTTTCTTCTCTGTAAAAAATGTTTGTGATCTGTGGAATCTGTGCTGCACCAGTTACCTGCTGGGAAGCGGATCAGGTCCTCTGACCCAGCAGGTTGAGGTGAACCTTTCAAAGGAGAAGGAGTTGAACGGCTGTTGAGTCTGAGCCAGAAACAAGGATGATCAGTGCACTTAGGCTCAGTCGTCCTCACAGTGGGGACCTGGTCTGGCCTGGGTAACTACCTATCATGGGCATTGTGCATCACCTTGCTTGGGTTACACAGATCTGCTCAGAGCTTATTTTCTAAAGAAGTTCTCACTGGCTGTTCAGGGATCCTCAGCAGGTTTCTTGAAATCTCTCAGTGCTGCAGTTTGTCTCATTGGTTAAATGGTAGAAATGGTACTTGCCTTAAATTCCTCATTATTATAAAGCACATTAAACCTGTGTTTTTAATGTAAAAATAAGACTACCAAGCATCAAGTTGGTTACCGAGAAAAGAAAGAGATACTCATCTGTTTGATCAGTCATCAATGAGCGATACAGTCTAACAGTGAGATACTCACCAGTCCAGTTCCTTATTCCAGAACATGTAGGAAGTACTACTTTCCTCTTTCCAAATCTGGTCAAGCTCAGGTGACAGTATTCTGACCTCTCAAATCAGGAAATAAATATATAAACTACTATGGCTCTGCTCCTTAAAAATAGCTTAGGCAATATTTCACATTTCTTTCCCATTTCACAGGGAGTTTGGAGGACGATGGTTTAAGATTCCATGTTCAGAAGATGAAAGGACTTGGGTTATCATTTGGAAGAGAACCTGTAAGGAAGCTTCTACACTTGCACTTGACAGTGACAGGGAGGAGAAATGAATCTGTGTGTGGAATCCCCAAGAATGTTACTACAACTGGAATTCACTACCCTAATACAGAAATCAGTAGCAGAAATGAGGTACATTTTCCTGTTACTCTTCTAAATATATATCATAAGTTTTATAGTCTAGTTTCAGACAAACTAACACCAGAGAATAAAAATTAAAAATATATTTGTACCAGAGATAAATCATATGGTTTAAATATTGCTATTCATAAGAAACAATCTTTGCAACTGCTGTATACATTTAGGGGAAATGGTTAGACAACAAAATTTTAAGTTATTAGTTACAAAAAAGAAATGAATCAGGGAAAAATTTTTGAGTTTTCAAATAGAATAGACACATCTGGTCCAGAAATTTGACCTTCTACAGCTGAAAAAATAAGTTACTTTGGAACCAAATGGTAAGACATGGAACTATGAGGAATTTTTTTTTTTTTAAGGTTTTTTGAGACAGGGTCTCGCTTTATGGTTCAGGCTGGCCCTCAGCTCAGCCTCAAACTCACATCACAATCCTCCTGCCTCTGCCTCCCGAGTGCTGGGATTACAGGCGTGAGCCACCACGCCCGGCACTGTGGTATGTGGTACTGGTTGCTGCTGGGTATGAGTCTCCACTCCCAGTATGGTATATGGTTACCGGGGATTGAACCCGGGTCCTTGCACTTGCAAGACAGGTGCCAGAACCACTGAGCTAACTCCCCGGCCCACTATGAGGAATTTAAGAGGCTTATACAATAATACCTTGGTTCACGAACTTTATTTTTTCCATGTGATTCTAGTCACAAACCAAATTGGTTGGGAACCGCATCAAATTTCTCCATAAGGCCAATAATGAATCTAACTGTGGAATTGATTCTGTTCTCATCCAATTTGTTTGCAACCAGAATAATGGGAAAAAAATAAGTTTGTGAGCCAAAGCACCATTGCATTCTGTAAGATGCTCCGTGGGATGAAGCAATTCGAAGCAAAGATCAGCTTGGGAGTGCAGCCTTCTTTCTTTTCACTTCTATTGATTCTATGCTTCTGCTGAGAGAAAGGACCGAAGGTGAAGCGGCAAAGGAAAAATAGTAAGTTTGATCGCAAAAGTCGCAAGGAAATCCTTTGCCTACTGACACATGGCCCCGACCGCAGACAAGTAGCTCACGTGTCTTCTCAGAGTCTGAAAATGTATGATCCCAAGGAAGCAGACAGAGGCTCAGACTTCCAAACTCCTTGCTTGTTTGAGGCTTATGAGAGTTTGCTTTTCTAACTCATCCCAAACTGCATCGAGGCCAAACTCCCAGAGTTGCAGGATAGCACGTTCCCCCAAATCACTGCTTGTGGCCAAGAGGAGGAACAAATAAAGGAGCCCCCAGAGTCAAATTTTCTGCACCCACATGGAAGGGGCTCCCTGTGCTGACCCCAGGAACTCAGCGTGGCTGCAGAAATGGTGTTCCATGCTGTGGTTTCCCTCCCCTGAGGCATTTCTCCGGTTCTTTCCCCACCATTCTACATCGACAATGGTAGTGGGACGTGGGGTATCGATAGTGCCTTTTTGACAGGCAGGTCAGCACAGCCTGAGATCTGAGCTCGATGTCTGAACAGTGATCAGAAGGCAGTGATGGGTGGGATCTTGAGCTGCCTCCGTTGGGCTGGGGCAAGTTGTCCTTTTAGAAGAAGAGTGACATGAATATTTGGTGCCTGGAAACACAGACTAGTCCAGTAAACTTCTAGCAGATCGTCAGTTTTGAGTTTCTCCTGGAGCATGTAGGACATATACATCTCCTACTCTCTTCTGCAGTCGGGGCATGGGGTCCTGAGCTCTGGCCATAGAATGACTGGAAATGCTGACTGTGAGCAAATGTGCTCATGGTGTGTCTTCTCTATACCTTGTCCCATCTGGCAGCTGCGGAAAAGGTTTCCAAGATGGAGGAGCCGCATGACAGGAGGGGCCGGGTTCCAGAGCTGTCATTGAAGGAAGGACACTCAGAAGCTCATCCCGTCCAGACCACATGTTCATGAGTAAGTAAGAGCCTTACATGGGATTGAAGTGCTTCTCTCTGGAATTTGGATTTCATTGCAGGCTGCATTGGTTACCTCGAAAAATTTACAATTCTAAATGAAAGAGCAGTCCTAAGCTGAGGAATTATTTATTTCTCTTGACAGGAGTGAAATCACCCTCTCCGATCAAGATCATGATCATTATCATCTTCACCACATTTGAATGAAAAAAGTACTTTCTGATTATCTCTGATGTATCATATATCGTGACAGATATTCACATGGAGAAAAGAATAAAGTTTCTGGCTTCGTCCATAATCTGGTGGGAGAAACATATGTATAATTAGATAATAAAATAAAGAATTAGGTCCTAACTGTGATGCTAGGACCATACGACACAGGTAACTTTTTGAAAGATGGATGGTAAATGGTAAAAACCTGCATGGAATTAACAGATTTTAAAGGATGAAGAGGGACTTTCTGGGTGAACAGGGCAAGTAGAAGACTTCTCAGTAGAGGAACAGTACATGCAAAGGTATTTAGGTATGAAACTCAGGAAAATGAAATTTTTTAATTTATTTTTTTTTAGACAGGATCTCACTTTGTAGTTGAGGCTGGCCCTGAGCTCAGCCTTCAACTCACGTCACAGCAATCCTCCTGCCTCTGCCTCCCGAGTGCTGGGATTACAGGTGTGAGCCACCACGCCCGGCACTGTGGAAGTGGTAATGATTGCTGCTGGGCATGAGTCTCCAAGCCCAGTATTGTATGTGGTTACCGGGATTGAACCTGGGTCATTGCGCTTGCAAAACAGGCGCTGGAATGACTGAGCTAAATCCCCATTTCCCCTGAAATGGGTTTTTAAAGTTGGAAATAAAAACACTATTTATTATTCTCTCTGCCAACCTACCAAAAATGTTTATTAATTTTAATTTGGGTGGTCACATGGATTCATTCCTGTTTTCCAAGGAATCTGAGTCCAGGAATGCAGGCTGTAGATCAAGCACTAACCTTGTGTGCTACCTGCATGATTTGCTCACTGTGGGCTGTGACCATGGCATTTGACTTGTCTTCATTTCAGTAGTGCTGCAGTATTGGAGAGAGAATTCACATGTGTCCTACCTGATGCACAGAAACTTTGAGAATTCCAGTATGTCAAGTGTATGAGACCTGCTGTAGTGTGATATATATTTTTATTTGCTTTGATTTGTTATTTTATTATATTATACTGGAGATAGATGGTACTTAGGGATTTTGCACTGGACTACATCTGAGGTCCTTTTTAAATTTTTTGAGACAGGGTCTCAGTAGGTAAAGTACTCAGCTAGGCTTGAACTTGCAATTCTCCTGAGTGTTGGACATTGGGCCTGTACCGCTATGATTGGTTTTGGTTTTTGTTCTGATTTTCTTCTGTGGCACTGTAGACACAGTCTGTTGACCACTGAGTCATATGCCAAGGTTGTACTTTAAGTAGAAGCTCATGGGGGCTGGCCCGGAATCATGACAGTTTGTATTCTGTTAGGCTGATGACGCATTTTAATTCTTGATGGTAGTTTACTCCTGTACTCTAGCAGATCCCACCTGAGCTGCACCCCCTGGCAAGGGGACCATCTCAGAGGAGGGGGTGTGATGACACGCAGAAGCCCGGGGGCCAGGCTGAACCAAGTGGGGCCTTGACTCTCTGCCAACAGGCCATACAGCCAGAGCAGGACCCGGGATCAGTCCATGAGTGGGAAAGAAACACTCGGGCAAAAAAGAGGCTGGCTGTAAGCGCGAGTTGGGGGCTATAAAAGGGAACGTTGACCTCCAGATTGGAAGCCAAAAAAGACAAGGAAGGGCTAAGTCACAATACAGAATGTAAGCGGAACCAGACAAGGGCTCAGATCAAAATTTCCAGAAGTGAAGGCATTGCAAGCTGGCCTCCACAGTCTGGGGCCAATGTGGGAAAACATATGTGTACTCCTGAGGGTCCAGGCTGTGACCTCTGTCCTGAACCTGAACATCACTGTCAAAATCCTCGGGCTTGAGAACTCCATGAAAAACCAACACTTAGCAGTTGTTTTCTTGTTGTCTACCACCCTCCCCATATACAGAGGGCAAGGCAAGGACTCCATGGAGGAAGCATTAAAGCAGTATATAGGACACTGTTGTCCCCTGTAATTGGAAGAATGCCTCAGAGTACTTCATTGTTTCTAGGTGATCATCATGGGACTGTGACCCAGGCATTGAAACCTGCAGAAGCCCATTTAGATGTCATAGTATGCAAAGTAGCAAGCGGCTTTGTACAGCAGGACCACCAGGTCTTTGAGCTCCTAAATCTGCCTCATCAGAGTGTAAGTGCTCTGGTATTTAGAGATCTGGTAAACTGCTTCATTTTTTATCTATTTAGTGAGACCTCAAAGGCTGTGACCCAAGTGCAGAGCTGTATTTATACAACTCAGGCAATGTGACGTTGCCTGGCTGAGTGTTCCTGGTGATACATCTGAGAAGCTTAGACCAAATAAAACCTGGCCTTGAGACCCAAGCAGCACTGCCACCCACCCAGCCCATCAGTAAATCCTCGAAGCCTGAGCTCTGCCCTCCCTCCCCTCCCCAGTGTGCAATGCCCTCTGTTCCAGGAGAAGGGTGGTGGAATTACTTTGCTTTGGAATTAATAGGTATAAAGAGCTACCTTCTCATCTGAGTAATGCTAATTCATCTCTATCCCTGGTCATTTGCTACCTATTAGAAATATTCTGACAGCCTGCATCTCATTACCGCTGCGGCAGGTCCAGCTCCCAAGAATAACCTTCTAAGGAGGATGAAATGCATGCTGGTGGCATCTAATACCAGGGCATTCACATTTGTATTTTTAGCAGCATCTATCAGTTAGCCCAACCTTTAGTGTACTGTATGTACTTTTAATAATCTCCATAAAAGCCTGATTTCCAATCCCTAGGCTCAAGCTGACAGTGTAAATAAAATCACCCAAATCCACAGGGTAAGAGAAATGAAAATGACATGGATTAAAATTTGGTCAAACCTCTTTCTTTTTAAAAATTCTGCTTCCCTTCCAATTGGATCATGACCCTCTGTGTGCTCAGCTTAAGACCAGACGGTATGCTTTCACTTTTATTCCTCTCTGCAGCAGGCTTACAGTATTTAGTGAGAGTCTGTAAAGAATGTGTGCTGGGAGAGAGTTAATACCATAATCCCCCATCGTTGGGGTCAATTTCTGAATAGAGCAAAAGAATTAGAAAACATGCTACATACAATGGCAGGAAAAAGGCATCAGCATGCCTTTCCATGAACCTAGCATCCATCACCCAGGAGCGATGGCCCAGAGGTGCTAGAGCATAGACACGGACCCATTCCACTGTCCTGAGTTGACACGGAAGACTTGAGCAAGAGTCTGACCACCCACATATACTGGGAGGCATTTGTCAGGATTTTTAATTGCTTCATTCCAAGTATCTGACTGAATTTAGTTTCCAAGAAACACATTTAGAGACTGAATTGTTTCCCAGAGTGGACACTTGCCCTGTGTCATTTCACTCTCCAGTGGCAGGTGTAACTAGTGGTCTGGGCCCTCTGAAATACATCTGTCTCTGGGGAATTCATGTGATGAACAGGTAGAAATTTGAGGTACTTGAGGTACTAGCTGTACTTGGCCAACAGCTACCTTCCAGTGTGTCTTGAGAAAGTCAACCGAACCTCCCTGGAGTAAGATGATGAGCAAATAAATACCTTTGCAGGGAAGTTCTCTAAACAAGAAAAGAGTGAAATGAATGTGTGTGTGTGTGTGTGTGTGTGTGTGTGTGTGTGTGTGTGTGTACATGGTAGTTTGCTCGTAGAGTACCAAGTTGGGTTTATTTGGGATAATAGCTTTTAAATGAGTATATAGAACAGATAGACAGTTACGTTTTTGTTTATTTTTAAACCTGCCTATCACAGCACTCGTGCTTCGTGATTCAGTGTTCACATTCCTGAAGTACGTCAGTGCTGCCACAGTCATGACACTCAACGGTTTTCTCATACTCAGCCCCATCATGCTTCTTACCAGTCAAACTTTCTACCCTAAACTTACAAATGACTGCCTGGTCCTTGACCACTCTAAATGGAGTCATGTGTTCTTTATATTTTAGGTCTGGCTTCTTTCACTTAGCAAATGCATTTAAGATTAATCTGTTGTACTATCAATAATTTATTGAAGACGTTTTCATCATTTTCAATAACATTTCAAGAGTCATTTCTTTGTCCAACTTTATTGAGATATAGTTTATATGTAATCAGTGCTTTCCCTCTAAAGGTACAGTTTCAGTTTTGACGAGGGTCTGATGATCATAGCCTTGCAATGATCAGAGTAAAATAGCGAACATTTGTGTCACTCTCCCAAAATTCTTATGCACCTTTTCCCACTCAGTCCCTACTCCAGGCTACCATGGGTCAACTTTTGTCAGCATATATGGCACAGATCTTTCCTAGATTTTCATCTAAGAGATTCATATAGCACAGACTTTTCAGTGCCTGGTTTCTGTCATTCAGATCTGTAAGACTCGTCTCTGATGTGTGTCCACAGGGGGATTACACTTTTTCCTTGCTGAGTTCCGTTGTTGTACAAATATGCTTCAGGCTCTCGTGGGCAGCAGCCTTCTGAGAAAATCTTTAGAACAACTTGAGGAGTGTTCTCCTTGTAACCAGGACTTGGACCGGACTTGATGAAAGGGGCGGTCTGTTTTCAGTGCTGTGTGGTCGGGGAGGCTTAGTGACATCATACTGAGATTCACGAATGATTCTCCACAGGTATACTTTGTGGAACAATTAGGATGATAATCTGAAATCATCTCCCACACACAACTATTACTCCAGTGTGGACAAGCATGTGCATTGAAGTCTGTCGGACTGACTGTGAACTTACTAAAAAATTTTAAAGCTTGTGATAACTGTCATTTAAGATGTAACATCCACACGATTGCAATTGTAGCTTAAAGACAGGCAAGAAAGACAGGTAAGGTAATAAGGAAGAGCAAAAAGTGTGAATGTACATGGGTGGGAAGGGTGCAGTTGTGGGTTTGTGTCACAAGCCTGCTAGTGCACAAGAGTCATGGTAAAAGTTGGCTATGATTGGCCATGATCAGCACTACATATAGGATTAAATGTCTGAAAAACCACTGGAAGAGGAGAAAATTATGAGGAAAATTACTAATTGGGGATTTAGAGCTTTGGTTATGAGGGATACTCTTGTTTACTAAAATAAGAACAAAATGTGTGGAAACAATGAGTGAGGTTAGATCCTAACCAGGAAGTATAAGACACTCCATAATTCAAGGTAGTATCTCTGTCCCATAGAGCATAGTGAAGAAATTGCTCAAGAAATCTTATTTCAAATAAATAAAGCTTTATTGTTCCAAACAGAAATATGAACAGGCCCTCCGTTTTGAACACTACCTTACCCGCTGTCTTAGCCACGTTCTTGTCACTGGGACACAGTACCCAACACTCACTGTGTCTCAAAAGCTTCAGTTCGTGTTACGCGGGTGTAGACACGAAGGCAGGATGGCGGAAGGGCCTGGTGGAGGAGAGCAGCTCATGACATGGCGCCAGAAACTCAGAGAAAGGAGTCACACCTCGGCCGCTCAGACCTTGTGTCCCTTGCCTCCTCTGACTGACTCCATCCCCACAGCAAATCAGCTACATATCTGGCCTGCCACTGCCTTCCAGAGTGCCCACCAGGAGGCCTTTGGGGGACATTCTTCATTCAAGCCCTGACATTTATATTTCTATTAATCCCGAGTCAGCCTTCTAGTCTATTTGGCAGGCTACTCCTGCTCTATCTACCCCCTAAATGCCGATGTTCCTTTTTTCACAGTTTACCTGTTTCTGTGGAGAAATTCTTGGTAGTTGTCATTAAACAGAGAGGCCAAACTCAGCTCCAATGCTGACATAGATTTCTAGCTTCCTACTTAAAATTTTTCCCTGGATGTCACACAAACAACCCAGACTTACATCATCCAAAATAGAATTTGATATCTATCAATCCAAATGGTTCCCCCTCCATTGAATTTTCCATGAGCTTCCATTAGCTCTTATCTCACTTCCTGTTTCCTCTGCTGGACGGAAGGCAAGAGCACATGTCTCTCCCTAGGGTCTGGCCATGTGCCTGGCATGGGGTGGACACTTATCAATGCTTATGGAAAAACTGTATCTATGGGGTACTCACACGTATGTACCACATTACTGATTTTTTTCTTGAATTCTGTTCGCTTTTCTATTAATTTTTTATTGAAGTTTACACTTTTTATTGTCTTAAATGTACTTTTTTTTTTTTTTTTTGGAGACAGGGTCTCGCTCTTTAATTCAGGCTGGCCCTGAGCTCAGCCTCCAACTCACATCACAGCAATCCTCCTGCCTCTGCCTCCTGAGTGCTGGGATGACAGGTGTGAGCCACCACGCCCGGCACTGCAGTATGTGGTACTGATTGCTGTTGAGCATGAGTCTCCACGCCCAGTATTGTATGTGGTTAACCAGGGATTGAACCTGGGTCCTTACACTTGCAAGACAGGCGCCGGAACCACTGAGCTAAATCCCTGGCCCTTAAATGTACTATGTAATGTCTTGAAAACTGGCGATGCTATTTTCTCTAGTCGAATCATGTTGCCTTGTTTACACCAGAAATTCCTTCTAAAAGATCATGAGGACTTCACCACAGGCCTTCTTCCTGTTCAACACTCATTTCTGTGACAGGGGGTCTTAATGTGTGGTCCTACGCCACGAACATCACCTGGGAACTCATTAGAAATGCAAATCCTTGATTTCCACCCGCCCCTTTGGAATCAGCAGCTGGTGTGGGGTCCAGCTGTCTGTGCTGCAACAAGCCCCTGAGGTTGGGGACACCATGCTGCCTTTTCCAGTAAAAATCAACTTGCTCTTTGGAGCCCCCCGCACTGTTTCTCCCTTCCACCCGCCCTTGCTACTCTTCAGGCCTCTGAGTTTCCTCAGTGTCCATATTGAAAAGAACCATCTGAATTTAGCAGTGAGTCTTAGGATAGTGCGTGGTGTCTTCTACTCAAAACATAAGGCAATTGTCTTTCTTTAAAATTTAGATTTAGGAATAGAAGTTTTGCTCAAATGAAGTACTATGCAGAGGCTGTACACATATGCATGTGTGCACGAGTGTATGTGTGCATGTGTGTGTACCTATGCGTGAATGTGATTGAAGGAGTGAAGGGTACAGAGTCTGCCCCCTCTGCACTGGCTTCCTCCTGCCCAAATCTTTTCTCCAGGACTCCTCCGGGGGACACATTTTGGAACCTTCTGGGCAGTGCAAGCATTGTCAGTTGGGAGGTCAGGACATGGGTTGCTATAGGCTGTTTCCTTGGTCAATTAATTTAGCTACATCTCGGTTTTATTTTCCTTAGCTAAGAATGAAAAGCAGCCAATAGCTTCTCTTTTAGCCGGAAGCTTATTTTTTCTCTTTTAGATTTTTTAGCTTCTGAGAGAGACACAGACTCTCTTGGAAGTTTCTGTTCTTAGAAATATGAGTCTGGATGTGGGTTTTGCCATTGGCTGGTCCTCCTTTCCCCTTCAGTACAGACTTCGATCATTAACGAACACACATGGCCTGGCTGTCACCATTTTGAGTGTCAGCAAAACAGGGAACTAGTCTATGAGAGTCATGTAACATTGAACAGATTTTGACCCCAGCATTTGATTGGAATATGGGCTGATTAAATGGAAGGACGTGAAGAACTGTGGGAAGAGCACATCAAGGCCTCTCTGATCTCTGTCACCTCCCCTCTCCTCCTCTACCTCATTCTCTTCCCTCTCCATCATCTCTTTCTTATCCTCCCCACCTCTTCCCTCCTTCTGCTCTTTTTTTTTTTTTTTTGAGACAGGGTCTCTCTTCGTAGTTCAAGCTGGACTTAAGCTCACTAGGTAGCCCAGACCAGCCTGGAACTCACAGCAATCCTCCTGCCTCTGCCTCCTGAGTGCTGGGATGACAGGCGTGACCACCACCCCCAGCACTGTGGTGTGTGGTACTGATTGCTGGTGGACATGAGTTGTCATACTCGGCATTGTTGTGTGTGATTACAGGGGATCGAACCCAGGTCCTTGTGCTCTCAAGTCAGGCTCCGGAACCACTGAGCTAAATCCTTGGCCCTCCTCCTGCTCTTTAAGAACCTACAAAGCACTGGCCTGGGGTTCCCCTCCCATGGACCACAGTGTGACGCTCTGCGTATCTTCATTACCCCAAAGCAAGATCTCCCATGGGTAATGGAACATCCGGGTGTAACAAGGATCTGGAGTGCTATCTCCCCCACCCTTTGTACCTTTCTTTTCTTTCTCTCACATCCTTCTGTTCCTCCTGCTTCCTTTTCTCCTTGTTCAGCCCCCTGGTCCTGCCTGATGGCTTTTCTTAGGCACAGCTCTATACCTGGTTGTCAGGGGTCAAGTGGGTAATAAACCAGGTGGGAAGTGTGCAGCCAGGCCTTAGGTGACAGTAGAGTGTGAATACATGTGCATGTGTGTGTGTGCGTGTGTGTCTCTGTGCGTGTGTGTGTGCACGAGCGTGTGTGCACATGTGTGTGCGTGTGTGTGTGTTGGGGGGAGGGAGCAGGAGGCACCTGAGAGCACGAGTGGACTTGATCTTATTCTCTGGTGACTTTGCTCCCCACAGTCTCCTAGGAAGCTGTCTGGAAGGTGGGTCCCGCTGGCTTCCCTTAGGCAAATGGGCTGATTCTCAGAAGCTCAGAGATAGTCCTGTCGGTCACTCCCGGTGCACTGGAGGTTTTGACAGAAATACCAGATGCACTTTAATTAAATTTGCATACCAAAAATGGCCTGGTAGGGAAAACATTGATAATAATCTATGCTATAGAGTACATTTTACATTAGACTGCACTAATTCTGTAAGGCAATTATTTTTAAAATGGATTCTGTATATCTGCTTTTTGTTTGCTTTTATCTTATGAAAAATTAACCTACAAGACTGCTTGTTGCACACAGCCTATAGCCTTCCCCGTGTCCTCTCCTCTTCTCTCCCCCATTTTTAGCTTCCCCAGAGCTCTGGGCTTCCACTGGTGCGATGGAACTGGGTGCGGCCTCCCCTATCTCTTCCCGTGCTGTCTCCCTTTCCTCTTGCGCTGCCTCCCCTTTTGCTCCTCAGTTATGATGGTTCAGCTTAACTGTGTCAACTTGCTTGACCTGAGCACCTCCCAGGGCACAGCTGGAGCACCACTCTGGGTGCATTTGGTGCGTCACAGAGGCCTTTCTCCAGTGCTCTTCGCCTGCTCTGCTGTGAAGTGAACATCTCTGCTCTGTCATGACGTTTGTGCGTTGGAGCCCCATGACCATAGACTGGATGCCTCCAAACCGTGAGCCTAGTTCAATCCTCTCCTCCTTCGAATTGTGAGTGGATGTGGTAGAAGGAGTGAAGGAAGCAGAGTCCAGGCCCCACTGCCCTGGGCTTCCGCCTGCCCGGGCCTTTCTCTTGGCCCCTCTGGGGATACAGTGTCTCACTGATGGGAGGCTGACTGACAGTGATCAGGCTCACTGAGACAGGAGCACACGCTGAGGGTCTCAGGTGGTGCCCTGCTTTCGTCCTCACAATTACTCACGGGCCTCCTGCCTCCATCCCCTCCCCACTCCACCCGACTCGGCTGCAGCTGTGCTGCCAGGTCACACATTTCTGATCCTTGGCCCCTTCCCACTCACTCCCACGTGGACCTTCCTAGGAGAAACTATTTCTGTCTGAGTCTCCTCCTCTCCTGGGGAGTCCAGGGCACCCACCTTTTCTCCTTGTATGCTTCCGAGCACCTTAACTTACTTTTCCCAGCCGCCGCCAGGCCTTTCTGTGTTGGCACTCTCTTCCATGCTGTTTTGATTTTCTCCTCTTTACTCCTCCTGGGCAAGATCATGTGGGTCGATGTCGCGGGGATCCTGTCCTCAGTCTCCCACACCTTCAGGTCACCTTTGATCCCCTCAGCTGAAGTGCCTTCCGGAAGGGCATTTCCCAATTTTAGAGCTTGCTACAAAGAGCTATTTAAATGTATATTCAATACAACTCAGGTTCCAGTCAGCTCTGCCACGGTTTCAGGCCTTGGTAGAGCATGTCACAGATGCTCAGCTATCACATGGGGCAGAGAGAGGCCTTCTCCATAGCCCCACGTGGATTATCCAACAGCGCTGTCTGGAACATGCTCACGTCACACCCTGGTTACCTTTCTAATGACCTCACAGCCTTCAGATTGAATCTCACAGTCACGCTCAGCAGGGAAGGTCCTGAACCTGCGTCTCAGCTGTGCTCACTGAGCCCCTCACCATGCTCCATGCTTTTAGCTATTTCCTTCAGCCAGGGAGGCCATGGCCTTCGGTCCTTTGTGCTCTCCCGTCTTATCTACATTCTGCTCAAGCGTTACTCCATCCCTGAAACTTTTCCCCGCTCTCCCAGAGAAAGGTTGGGCTCCTTGGTAATGGTTCCGCCCGGAAGTTTTCACTATTGTGACACTCTTCTTTCATTCATTAAAAATAACCAAACACAAAAAATCTACTCAGTCATGTTGAATAATAACCTCTAAAAGGTGTCTGTGTCCAGTTTCTGGAACCTGTGCATGTATTACCTGCCACAGCAAAATGAACTTTGCAGGCAGGACTGATGATCTGAACTGTGTGGCCCAGTGAGGTGACCACAGAGCTCCCAGGAGAGAGGGCTGGGAGTGGCAAAGGGAGAGGAGGACAGGAGACCTTGGAAGCAAGAGTTGGAGAGAGGCATTTGAGATGAAGGTGGGGCCACCAATGAGGAAATGCTGCTGGAAAAGACTTCTCATGGAAGCAACATAGTCCTGCTGACCCGCTGTGAAATTCTAGCTTCCAGAACAGTAACACAACAGCTTTGAAAGAGAGTTTGTGGGAACTTGTCATAGTGGCAACAGAAAATACACTGTTTCCACCTTACCCAAGATCCTGTAGATGCCTGAGACCATGGACCATGACAAACCACATGTATACCATGTTTCCCTACAAATACACATACAGATGATAAAACTGAGCTTATAAATTGGTTACAGTGGAAGACAACAATGAGAACTCACTCTAGATCTTAAAACCCCAGCATTTGATTTTTTTTTTTCCTGTCAAAGTCAAAACTTTCCACATTTTGACCAGAAGGAAGTGCATTGTGCCTTCTCTTTGGGATACTGAATTGCCATGTCCAAACTGTGGCTCCTGAATCTGGCGAGATTTATGAAGAAAGTCAGAGCTATGTGGCCACAACTGCTGCAATGCTGTGACAGTTAATGTGAGGACAGAGGAAGCTACTAAGTGACAAGCAGAAAGGTGGTATATAGAGTGTGGACACGCCGAACCCAGGGATGAGTGGCATCCTGCACAGGGCACGAGCTGCCTGGCCTGAATGAGTCTTGATCATACTCCTTGGAATGGTACATGATTTAACACTGTGAGATTCTTTATTTCGGAATTTTTCCCATTTAGTATTTTGAGAGCATAGTTGGCCACTGGTAGTGGATGCCAGAGACAGCAAAAGTAGTATAAGATGGGGCTACTATGATACATTTACTCTTCTATCCTTCCACCTACCTATCTATGTCATACATTGCTGGGTAGAGTTTTAATGAATACTTTGTGCCAGACCTAGTGCTGTGCCACGACTATGGCAGTAAGGTAGATTGACCCAGCATTACTGTTGAAAAAGGTGTGGGGTGAGGAAAAGAATTCTCAAGCCTCTTGACAGGCCAGGCTCTGGTGGGGTTTACATCACTATAAAGTTGGAGCTATTTTCTTCAGTGACTGTAGAGTCTTGAAAGGTTTTTGCATTCTTAGCTTGTAATCATATCTACGTCTGGCCTGATTTGGACGTGCATCTGTGCTGGAAACAGGAACATCATGGCTGCTGTGGTGTTGTGTGTGAGAAGTGGCGAGAGGAGAACGGGGAAAGTGGTCTGGTCTGATTGAGGTGATATTTCAGAGGCAGAATCAGTGGCGCTTGGGAATCAGCTCGATGCTGCAAATAAGAGGACAGAATCCAAGATGATTCTGCTCCAAGATGACTCCGAGAGCAGATGACTGGAGGCTCAGTGCCTGGTACACAGCGGATAAGACACAATTGTCTTGCACTGAATCGTGTGGCAAGAAAACAATAGAGTAGATCATCACTGGGAGGGAAGGATCATGCCAATGAATATGAAGAGTGGGGGAGAATAAACAGAAGAATAAGTGTATGCGCATGTGCAGCACGCTGGACAGAGAGGATGGGAAATGTGTGCCTTGATCCTGGCACTGTTTTTACTGCTCAACTTACGCTTTTGCTCTTTAAGCTAGAATTACGTCTGGAGAGTAAATGTAGGAAGCCACCCCATTTCCTGCAGTGATGAGCTCACCAGCTCTTTGGATGTGACACGGTTTGAGCCGGGAGGGAGGAGGAGTGTCCAGGGTGACCTTCAGGACATTTACTGTCATTCTACCTCTGTTTTCTCCAGGCTCACCCAGCCGCTGTGGGGAGCCTGGTGTTGAGGCCCAGGAGTAGGATGTGCTTTGGTATTGAATAAAAACACAGAGTAGGGAGTGTCTGCTGCATCCAAACGGCACTTGTGACCTCCGCTCTCCAAACTGCCACCCCGGCCCTGCAGCTTCGATGGAGGAGTACTCAGGGGAACCTAGAAAAGGTCCCAAGCCATTGCTTCCCACAGGCCTTGCTGGCTCCAGCCTGACTACAATTCCTGCCCCATAGGTCGGGCTGCTCTGTGGTTGGATTTGTGTCGCAGAGAATGCTGTCTTATGGCTATGGTTGTGATTTTGTAGACAGAGAAGAGGGGAAGCATCGTGTGGCCTAGGGAGTTTGAGAAATTTTGGTTTAAAAGAATATTCTAGTCCTTAGGGACCTTTGCTCCACGAATCGTCCTGAGAGCATTGAGAGAAGCAGAGACTTACATAAGCTCAAGAGTCTCTTGAGCCCTGTGAAGTATGTCGCAGTGGTGCAGCGCCCAGCTCAGAGCGTGTGGTCTCACGGCAGAAGGGTGGGGTTGGCACTGTCATCACACGTGGGCACATCTGGCGGTGCCACAGCGAAGATGTGGAGCCACCCTCCTCCTCCAGAGTCTCCAGGGAGCACCAATCACTGCCACGACCCACTGCCTGGCACGTCTCATCTTTTTGTCCCGACACTTTTCTGTTTGGTTTGGACTCAACTTTGCTGATGAGCCGTGACGTGGTTACGGCAGAACCATTTCTCTCATTAGCAAATATCCCCGCCCGGTGGTTCCTGGCACCAGGAACCAGTCCCACGGAGGGCAGTGTCTCCATGGACAGGCTGTGTGTGCGTTAATTTGTTATTATTACACATTTGCTGCAGCAGCATCACCTCGGTTCACCTCAGATCCTCAGGCATCGGGTTCTCACAAAGAATCCCATCCCTCACGCACGGATCTCCCGGGGCTCGAGCTCCCCTGACACAGTGCTGCCGCTGATCTGAGTACGTGAGCGGAGGCTGGGCTGAGGTGAGGCCGGCCTGGCAGCAGCCGTGAATACGGACCGCCAGAGCTCCCCTTGTGCTGCTCCCCTCCTGCTGGGGGGCCCAGTTGCTCACAGACCTGTCTTCCAAGCTCCTACTCCCCTTTCCCTCCATGCCCTACCTTCACAGTGCAGAGCAGTTTGCAATTTTCAGGGATCTTTACTGTCTACAATCTCATTTGACCCTTCAAACGACTTCACAATGTCGAGACGACTAAACTCCCTTTCATTGAAAGGGAGACAAGGTCCTGAACTTCCCGCTGTGTGTCAGATGTGTGTTTCCTGCACCCCATGTGCCGCCTCTTCCCCCTGGCCCACACCCAGGGAAGCAGCTGGGTCTGCCAGTGCAGCAGAGAGTTTTGAGATGGGTGGGCATGTGTGAGGCATGATCTGATGAACATCACGATGGTGACGTGAGAGCCCATGAGAGTGGGGGCCAGAGAAAGCAGAGGTCTTGCTTCCCTCACCATCCCACTATGAGTGGGCGAGGCGCTGCATTTCTGAGAAAAGTGCCACCTAAACACCTTCCTGTGCTGTCCCGTGGGAAATGGGACAGGGAGATTGAATCTGCCCTCTCCTTCTTGACGTGGTAAACTGCTCTAGGGATCCCCGTCGTCACCCTGAGCAGGGGAGTCTGGTGTAGGAGCACCACTGGGGAAGGCCGGGATCGCTCAGAGGAGGGGAGCAGCGCGTTCTCACAGGCTGCAGTCCAAGTGGAGACAGGTGAGAGAAGACAGGGTGGACACATGTGTTGCAGAGAGCAAGAGGCAATGTACTGAGGAGGTGATGAGGGGGAGATTTTGCTCCTCCTGCCCACTCGGAGACCACCTCATCCCACAAAACCAGAGGACCTCACAGAACCTGTGTTGGGAGTCACCATGCCCATCTCTGAGTTGCTATCAGTCATTTCTCCTTTTTCTTAAGAAACAAAGCATATTGACAGTCAGAGAGCAGTCTTGTCAGGTCTACTGTGTCCCGGACATTCACCAGGCTTGTACTTGGTCTCAGAGCTCATCTTCTTTCATCCTCTCCAGTCCTTTAATCACCGTAGGTAGTGCTTTGTACCTCTGCTCCCAGCTACTGTTGTGGCATTGCCATGGTATACATGTCTGCCCCCCAAAGCTGGGGTGACATGCGAGGTAAGGGGACTTTTAAGAGGTAAGGTATGTTAAGCTAGGTATGCAGTACACACTTGTAAGTCCAGCACTGAGGAGGCTGAGGCAGGAGGATTTGAAGTGCAAGCTCAATCTGACCTACATAATATGTTCAAGTTCAGCTTGTATTATATAGCAAGACTATCTCAGAAAATTTTAAAAAGAGGAGAAATGTAGAGGGAGGTCTTGAGATCAACAAGGTGGAGATACCTTGAGAAATGAATCAGGTATATCTCTGGGACTTTGATTAGCTGGGTTCTCTTGAGAGGAATGTCATAATAGCCCAGCATCATCCCATCTCTTTGTCTTTCTGCATAAGTGTGTTCACTCTTGTCCACATGCCCAACGTTGTCACCTGCCATAAGGTGACACAGCTAAGGGTCCCCACCTGAGACTCTGCTTTCTCTTTTGGACTTTCAGCCCCTAGAACTGAAACCTCTTTCTTTGTAATGCTAACCTGTCTCAGGTGTTTCAATATAATAATAAAAAATGAACCATTACAGGTGGCTGATTAAATTTGGAAATTTGCGGTTCATATTAACACTAAACTCTTATCAAATGTCTGTTCAGCCATATACTTACTATTCCCTTTAGAATCAGCTTTCTCTGGGCCCTTGTCTCTCTTGGCAACATGAGGAGTCTGAAAAACTTTCAAGTCTCCCAATTCTGGTTTTATTTTGCTCAAGAATTCTTTCAATTTATGCCTCTCCTTCCACCTTTTACTATAAACAGTACGAAGAAACCAGGCCAATCCTTCTGCACTGCTTAGAAGTATTCTCAGCTAAATGTGCAGTGTTGTTGCTGGGATCTTTACTGTCTACAATCTCGCAATAGGATGCATGATCTGTCTCCCATAAAACACTGGAGCACAATCCAGGCACGTTCTTTACCACTGTATAGTACCTTTTTCCATTTCCCAAGAACCTGCTCTTCATGCCCACCTCTGCCCATCACCAGAACCACTTTCAGCATAGGTATTTCTACTAGTAGCCCCTTCAAGGAAATCTAGACCTTTTCTAGTGTTACTTCAAAGTCTTCTCATCTCTGCCCCACACCCTGTTCCAAAGTTATATTCACATTGTTAGGTAATTTGTTGTAGTTTCACACTTTCTCGGGCATCAAAACTTGTTTTCTCAGTCTTCCATGGCACAGTGCCATAGTCCAGGTGCCTTGAGCCACAGTTCTGGAGGGTGGAGGTTCCCCAGTCAGAGGTTGGGAGGGCTGGTTTCTTTCTTATGTGGGAGAAATGGACAAGGAGGCGATGGAACAAAAAGGGATTTTAGATCTCTACTTACAAGGACTCTAATATTCTATCCAGGTCATTCCCTTATGACTTCATTTATGCTTAATTATTTCCTCAGGGGCCCCATCTTTAACTATCCTTAGCTGAGGGTTAAGTCTTAACTTAAAAATTTGGAGGGAGAAACGTAATATCCCTGATACTATGGGAAATTACGCTGATTATTTTTTCACTTGTTTCAGCCCTAAGGGTTGGATAAAAATGGAGTAACTCAAAGCATGGACAGAAGTTGGAAGTCAAAAGCAGAATCTATTTCCGAATACTTTTGGACTGTTTAGTATTCATCTGTCAGCTTATTCAGATATTGAACAAGGATCTATCAATTACACCTTTCTACTATAAATAGTGAAGTTTGAGAATTAGAAAAGAACATGGAAAAGGGTTCAGGCTTCCCAAAGAAGAGAAAGCATCGTATAAATCCAAGGCAGTTTTACAGCCCCTTGGGTTAAAAATTCCAGTGGGTTCGTTCACATTGGCCCCACTTACTGTGCCAGTGCCCAGTAATTTTCCCTCTTGCACATTTAGGCTTCCAGATCATTAGGCTGGGAGAAGCGAGTACTTCCCTTGGGTAAATACAGAAGCACCATCCTCCACCCCCGCCCCAGCCTCAGATTTGGGGAATCTCAGAGAATCTCTGGAAGGGACATGAAAGTCATTTAGTGCAGCTGGCGGTATATTCCCTTGATAGGCAGACTAGTGGGAATATAAATAACAGTGCAGTTAATTCTCAATTATTTGGATGTAGATTCTTCACAGACACAGAGTGAAAGATGTGTGCCTTTGGAGGTGGCCACTGGGTCTCCTTATCTTTTCCTCCTCCAACCTAAACAGTTGCAAATCATCACAGCGTTCCTTAGAGGACTGATTTCA
>PVIR01020083.1:0-31018 GCA_004026965.1 Petromus typicus
TGGGTCCCCAGGAGACACATGCCCTGCTGTTGCTCAGCTGAGGTGCCTTGTCCTCTGGGCTGCCTGCCAAGTGCTACACTGGCCTCAGTGGCCTGCAGCACAGGCGTGTGGAAGCCCAGCTCCCCAGCTGGCCCTGCTGGAGCCAAACTCCCTGGTGCCCAACTCTGAGTGGAGATGCCTGGACAGGGGCTGCAGGAAAGGTAGTCAAGGCCCGCTCCTGCTGTGGAGGGGCTGAAATCAGCTGACTGAGGTATAGAGCTTGATCAAGGCCCTGTGATTAGCCAAGGATGGCATCAAGAGCAAGGACCTAGATTAGGACCATGGAGTCAGGGACTCTACACAGCAGGGAGCATTTCCGAGTGAAAGAAAGAAAAATCAGGGGCCCTTCTAGGGGCCTGCTCTCCACAGGGGACGTCTGTTGTCAGTAAGTGTCTTTATTGGGAGAGAGATCCAGTCTCTTTCGCTCTACGGTGTCCTAGGTCATGAGGATCTCAATGTCAAGCTCCATCCGCCTGGCTCTGACCTCGTAACGGCCTTGAAACAGGCCTCGGCTCTGGCTGACATGCCAGCGCCAGTGAGCCTGGATGATGCAGGCAGCTTGTCGGGCCTGGAGGAAGCGTCTGCGGGCCTGCCACATCCGAACCTGGGCCTGCACCTTCACCACTGCCCACTCCTGGCAGGAATAGAGTCTTAGTGCCAGGCGTCGTCTCTGCTCCAGCGTCTTGGTCTGAATTGACCTCCACCAGCACTGGATGACCCAGGCCCTGAGAGCTGCGTGCAGAAGCGTCCTGCGCACTGTGTGGCCACGCCACCATGACTGGATCCTCACGGCTGCCTTCTCTAACTGATCGAAGGAAAGAAGAACATGAGGGACTTGATGGAACACACGCCACTCATCAACCCACCTGTGGTACTTGAGAAAAATAGGGATCTGGCCCAAGGGCCCTGCTCTTTACTTTTAGGCCCCGCCCATCTGATTTCTACCCCTCATGGCCAATACGCCCTTCTCATTATCCTGCAGACGGGCACCTCTTGAAGGGCCATACTCACAGTTTGTGTATCCATGGCCCTGGTTTCTTGAGTTCACTCATCCATCTAGACTACTAGTCTTTAGCCACACCCTCAACTGTTAGCCACGCCTTCATCATCAGACCCCGCCCACCTGCTCTGAAGCCTTGGGGAAGCTCCATCTAGTCTTTGCACATCTTCTTCCTCTTTTCATGTAGTGTCTCATGGATTGGCTGGTACTTTATGGATTCCCGTCACTTGGGGTACCTGCCTTTTTCTCTTGCCTTCAGTGTATTTCTCAGATCTGATGGACCTCTCAAATTTCACTCTTCCTACACTGTCCAGTTATTTCTGTTCCTTCTGGTGGCAGTGCCCACCAGAAAGATGTGGGCAGAGAGGAAGAGCAATATTTGGAATGTATAGAGCCAGAAACTAAGTAGAAAACTCTTCCTGTTACCAGACATGTAAAACTGTAGGTAGAAGATTCAATTCTCACCGATGCTTGATTAGATTTGAAGTTTTCTTTGGTCAGGAATACATACTTGACAAAGCAATGATATAATTGTAAACATGTCATACAGTTTCATTTTTTGATGGGAATGTTTTGAAATAGAATTTATCAGAATCTCTGTGGTCATGGGGCAAAAACCAGGAAAGCATTGTGGACAATGTGGAAGTCAGTATATGGTATCATGTTTTATGCACTCCAAGTGTCACTAATAAACATACTTCTATAGAAAACCATATTGCAGAATCATCATATATGAAGAAGTACTCAAGGTTATATGGGTTAAAATGTGGGCTAAAATTTACAGAGGTGGGAAGTTATAAATGTTGTGTAATGTTTGAAGCATTTGTCAACTTTTAACAATTTGTGATTTCTTCTTGACCTAAAAAAAATGCACTTCATTCTACACCTGTAATTTTTCTGTTTATTCTTGAATGTTTCCTTTGTGTTCATTTTAGCAGTTATTCACAAAGTGGCAGTAAATGCTCTACCACTATCTATTCTTCTAGCCATAATTACTATGTCTTGCTGGATTGACTTTTATCATTATATTATATCTTTCTATGACTCATAATAATTTTTGTCTCAAGTCTATTTAGTCCAGTACTAGTATATCCAGCTCTTTCAGATTCTTTGCCTGAAATATCTTTTTCCATCCTTTAATTTTCTATCTATTCATTTTTGTTTTTGTCTTTGTTTTGGGGTACTGGGGATTGAATCCAGAGCCTTGTGCATAGAAATAAGTGCTCCACCACCAAGCCACTGACCCTTAAGATCCAAAGAAAGTCTTCCATATAAAGTGTGTAGTTAGATCTTTTTCTTTTTTGTTTGTTCTGCCTTATGACTGGGGAGTTTACTCTGTTTAAATTTCATATGATTACTAATAAAAAAAGGACTTCTGCCATTTTGGTATGTTTTTTTCTATTTGTTAAATCCTGTTACTCTCTAATTCCCCATAATTACTTCTTTTATGTAAGATAGATATTTTCTAGCATATCATATTGATTTCTTCTTGTTCTACATTATCTGCCTTCTCATTGTTTGTTAGTTCAGTATTACAATTAACACAAAATGATAACAATTTAGTTCAAACTAATGTGCTTTAATCTTTTTTTTTTTTTTTTTTTTTTTTGAGACAAGGTCTCGCTTTGTGTTTCAGGCTGGCCCTGAGCTCAGCCTCAAACTCACATCACAGCAATCCACCTGCTTCCGCCTCCCGAGTGCTGGGATTACAGGCATGAGCCACCATGCCCGGCACTGTGGTACGTGGTACTGATTGCTGCTGGGCGTGAGTCTCCACGCCCAGAATGGTATGTGGTTACTGGGGAATCGAACCCGGGCCCTTGCACTTGCAAGACAGGCGCCAGAACCACTGAGCTAACTCCTAGGCCCCTAATGTGATTTAATCTTAATAATATAGAAAACATATAGTTCCATTTCTCTTACGGTGTCATTGTCACAAATGACATTTGTTGTGTGCCTATCAATGTAGATTTGTAAATATTGGGTATTATGTCCTTGTCTTTAAAATAACAGCACTATGGGGAAACAGTTGCAAATAAAAATGTTAACTTTTCTGTTTACTGATATAATTACTTCTGAGTGTGTGTGTGTGTGTAGGGGTGTCACATTACTGTCTGCTGTCCTTTCTTTTTGGCTTGAAGGATGCCCTTTATCTTTCGTATTGGGAAGGTGGTCTGCTGGCAAAGCACTCTCTCAAATTTGCTATCTGGAAATACCTTAAGTTCTTCTTTATTTTTTCTTTCTGTTCTTCATCCAATAATCTCAGTTAATCTCTCTTTCCTTGATCTTAGCCAAAATTTTAAGAAGCAGTTAACCTATCAAGTGTACTGTTTCTCTTTTCTGCCTGTTCAAATATGCTATTGACCCCTTGAAGAACTTAGTGATGCTTTTGTTTCATCAATTGTACTTTTCAATCCACTATTTTTATTTAGTTCCTATTAAGAATAATTTTCCTGTTGATGGTCTCTACTTGGGGACATACAATTCTCATGATATCCTCTATCCCTTAGCTCTTCAGTAATATTTCAGCGAGTTGATTTAAAGTCTTCATGTGTAAATCCAATGCCTGGGCTTTAACTTGTGGTTCTCCTCTGTGTACAGATCATACTTTCTGTTTCTGTGCATCTTCATAATTTTTGTTGAAAACGGGATATTTTGAATGCTAAAAGGCACGATTCTGGAAATTGGATCATCTATGTTTCTATTACTTGTTTTTGTTGTTGTTTGTAAATTGACTAAAGTAACTTCTCTGAAAGAATTTTGCAAAGTCTATATTTTCTGTTGTGTGGCCACTGATGTTTTTGACCCGTAGACTGGTGGCCATCTTGTGACTCAACAGAGATTTTCTTCAGTGACTAGAGCTAAAACAAAAGAACAGCAGCAAAACTGTCCCTCAAATGCTTAGTGTTTTCAGAAGGGTTTTAGAGTATGTCATCGTCTCTCTACCAGCTGACATTGTGAACAACATTTACATTAGTGCAGTTTATAATTCTGCCTTCACTCTCTCTTTCCACCTGTGCACAGCCTGAGTGTCAGCCAGAAATGAAAGTGTGTGCTCAATTCATGACACTTGGGCGTTAGACCTTGTCCATTGTGATGGGCGCTATGTGACAAGTGGAGACATTATGAGGGAAATCTGGGTCAGGCACCTCATCAGGCATTTGATGAGCATCATTAAACAAACAGCATGAAGGCACATGTTATGGACTGAAATAATGTATAGGGTTAAGCTGAGCAAACAAGTCAAATCCTTTATCCAGAGCCAGAACAGGAAATATTGTCAGCCTACGCAGATATAAAATGACTCCACTTGTTGAGCATGGCTTTTAGACTGACTTATACTAGACCAGAGTTATACACATGCATCATGCTGTTCCTAAGGTGGTGCAGATCCTCTCTATTAACCTCGACACGCAGAGAGAGATATTCACATAGGCAGATGCACCTGCCTCAGGGTGAGGCAATTATTTGATACCATCTGAGCTAAAAAGTCATATGATTGTCACATCAGGGAGAAGCTACCCTACAATAGATTAATGTATTTGGCTAGTATAACTGACAAATTTATATTTGCCTCATGACTTGTCACATAAATAGAGCTGCAATGCTCACACCAGTTTTCCACTAGTAAAAGTAATAATACTGATCCAAGAGTGTGTGAATAAAAACAGCTGATCTTTACTAGGAGATTGCAGCCTGGTGGGGAACCAAGATAGGGGTCTTGCCTAGTCAAGTGTGAGAGAGGGCCCAAAGACTCTAGGACACAACAAAAATTAGAGGCTTGAATCTGAGTGTCGTTGTTGAATCTTGCACTGAGGTAGGCAGGAGTTGGACTCTGATAATGGGAGTGGTTGTAATCAGTCCCAGCATTCATAGGACCATAATATAGTCCTATGAACATATGAGGGGCTAACCAATTGCAGAGTGCCATAACCCAAGTCCCAGGGGACAAAGTGGTACCAAGCTTTCAAATGTTGTCTCCAAGTCATGTAATAGCAACTCATCCTTTGGACATCAATTTAGGGTCTTGTGTTAAGCAAGATGGCTCCATGGTGTCAAGTTTGAGAGTAGACTATCTGCTGGATAAGCACAGCTCAGGAAGAAGCTTCAGCATAACCCACTAGATCAACAATTCCAGCTCCTAAGATCCTTGGCACCACCTCAGGCCTACTCTATGAAAATACTGAAACTGATGGGCCTAAAGGTAGAGGTCTGGAACGGTCTTTATTTCTGACTGTATGGATGATTCTGCATTCTGGGAAACCTTCAGGGATTGATCTAATAAGAGAGGGGGAGTGGTATGAAGTTGTGAGTGACATGACAGGTAGGGCAGTGGTGGTGAAAAAATATCCCAACACAATTTGAGATGGCTTCACCCTGAGGGACAAAGTGCTCAGTCCAGCTGAATGGAGAAGGTGAGGCAAAAAGGGGACTGTTAGGTTGGCTACAGCTTCAGTGAGGTTGCAGTCTAGCACGTATTTGTGAGACTGTCACAACTGTCAAATACCAGCCTGGCAGGTATTACAGGTTGGTTAAGTCTATCCAGTCAGTAGTGTAAACAGAAGACTCTTGTAACAGGCAACATATTAACTAAGCAAAATCCCATTCCAAGTGGTCTACATTGAAGAACTTAGAATGGCAATCTTTGAGTCCATATCTATGTCCTGGGGGAATTCCTCAGTCACCCATAGTCTCATCTTCCTGAACTCTGTGATGGTCAGATGTCTGGGTGTTACAGAGATGTTGTTGTCATGTATCGTGTTGTTCTAAGGGTGCTGGCATCAGAAATGTCATCATTCACAGTGTCCTCTTGGGCTGAGATATTTTTCTCTTGTGTAGGGTGACTGGGAAGCCAACTTCAGGAAACTCTAATACTGGGAGTTTATTGCCATCTAATCTGTTTGGGATACCTTGAGAAGAATTTGTTTATATTGCTGGGATTGACTCCTAGAATCATACATTGTGAGGACTTGCTAAGTATCCTCAAAGGTACCTCATGCAAAGCCTTGAACAGTATTTTTTTCTGAAGAGGATGTACCCATCATCCACAGGTAATATAAATGGGAAGAGCATATGTTGACTAAGCCAAAAGAGAGTTTAGCGATTAGCTCTCAGCAGCTAGGTGTCTTACCTTGGGTAAGAGTGGATGGTTCAGGTTACACAGTGTGATCAGCCAGCTGGGGTTAACATTTGTGAAGTTACATGGTGATCATTTAAAGGTGAGGTTCTCTGAGACTGTTTGAAGAGCTCAGGTCAATGTTAAATGCGGGAGCCACTGTTTCCATTTAATATGTAAATGGTTGTAATTTTCCTACTTGTATCTGACCTACTGGTTCTTGAGATACAGTCCTTACGGTCTCTCAGCCCTCACATAAAAGCTCTTTCCTGTCCTGTGACACAATTGTGCACCAAGGCTGTTTGGTTCCAGTGTGGCCTGTCTCGAGTTTATGAAGAGCCCCAGTACCCAGATGGCTCAACAGGTGCCCACCAAACACCTGTGTTTCATGATTCTGTTTGCCTATGACCTTCCCAATGAGGATGTTATTGTGGGGCTATTGAGAGCTTTCTCATCATTGTGCCCACCCACATTTAGGCTGTGCATACACCAGGTGAGATGGGCCCCATTTGTGGGATTTGGGGGGCCATGATAGGTTGTCATCACCATGATATCACCAAGTTCAGCAACTTATATACCATTTGTGATGCCTCCTCTATCTCTTGGAAATCCATTCTGTATTCTCTGTGGAGTGTGGTATAACTGTTTTTACCATCCATGAGGAATTATAATTGGGATGTGCCACCCAAATTATAACTTAAGCCATTATAATGGTGTTTTTGGTAGGCATCTGCATCTGCATCTCAGACAAGTGTGATTCAGCAGAGGCATCATGAGTTTGCTTTCAGGAAAGGGTCCTGAACCCACCATTACAAGACAATCATCATTTATCCCTTCTCCCGATTGGGTAACCAATGGATATCATTAGGCAAAACAATTGATACTTTAACTTTACAGACATTTTAGAACATATAAAGACAAAGCTATCCTGCAAAGAAAGAATATATGATTCCCCTGAAATTACCAATATGGACAGTGTGACTTGGCGTAACCATTTATACTGAGGAGAATGGCAATAAAGCCTAGAAATTAATATGGCCAGTGCCTAAAATAAAAAGGACATTCACTTGAGTATCCTTTTACTTCACTGTAGTTTAAACAACAGGGACTTAGTGATCCACAGTGGTACTCAGTATAGCCAGAAACCTGCAGGGAGTGGGCCAAATGAGAATTCCCCTGTGTTCCCTCTTCAAGTTCCCCACTGGGTGTCATAGGGGCCATGAGGTGGAGTCACCACCCCAGGTTCAAATGAGGAGGATATATGTATTAAAACTGATTAACATGTGCTACTGTGCTGCTCTTGGTTGGCTATCAAGAGACATACATATATATATATGTGTATATATATATGTATATATATATATATGTGTGTGTGTGTGTGTGTGTGTGTGTGTGTGTGTGTGTGTGTATATTTGTAGCAGTTATAGTGAAACAGATGTGCTCAAGGGAGGAGGTGAGCCAGCGAAGTCAATCTGCCATTTGGAAAAGGGACAAATGAGGTAATTTCTAACATTTGGTCTAGGAGCATAAATTGCAACTGAGGAAACTCACCTAGCTGGGGCCATGTGAGGGGACTGCCTTGGCTGAGAGTCCCAGTCACGTGACCTCAGGGCTTTGATGGCCCAGGATGCATGGGCCTACTCAGCCACAGATGGGGTACCTGAAAACAGGCTGGGACAGGGATTCAGGACTGAGAAATGAGAAAGAATTGAGGGGGAGGATTTAACAGCTGAACTGGGGAGCCCTGAGGAGACATGGGTGTGGTTAGGGCTCAGAGCGGTGTCTCATCAGAGCCTTGCCATGAGCTTTTGCTTCAGTATGCTTCATGGCCACTGCTGAGCTGGTGAGTGGGAGATGGAAGCAGGTTGAACTAAACATGCTACAGAGCTCTCTAATCCAGGTTCAGGAATTGCTTTGCTTTTCTTGATTTTGTTTTCTTTTCTTCAGTATTCTGTAAATTTTTTATGAGTTTTCAGACATTTTTGGACAGTATGTACCACTGTAGCAGAGGATCAGTGTTTTAAAGTCCTCCATTCTGCTCTTTGGGCTCATGTCATTTCATTTGTGTGTATTTTTAAAAGTAAATATTTTCATCAACTTGTTTTTTAAATTTACCTTTTTCAGAATGTGGACAGTGTGGATCTTACTATTTTTTTTACTACTTTCTATTTGTAAATGGGAATTCTACAAAGATGTGTGTGTGTGTGTGTGTGTGTGTGTGTGTGTGTGTGTGTGTGTGTGTGTGTAAAATGACTAACACTGTTATCCTCCAATTTCTGTAGGTCAGAAATTCAGTGGGATGGTTCTGTCTTGAAGTTGCAACCAATGTATTCACTACACTGCTGTCCTCTGATGGGTCAGCTGGAGCTGGAGGATTCACATTCAAGTTTGTGCACCTATTTGGTGGCCTTCTCATTGCTTTCTTCTCATTTATTTTGCTTGGTTTCCATTAAACTCTCAAATCTGTGAGTTTATAGTTTTTGTCAAATCTGAAAAAAGTCATATTTTTTGCTAATCATTTTTCCAACTCCTCCTGCTAGAGTTTGGTGAAGTAGTCTGAAAGCCTGTGTTGTAAGGCTTGATCCCCACCTTTGCATTACTGGGAGGTGACAGAAACTTTAACGAGTGGGGGTCTTGTGAGAGGTTCTGGGTTCTTTGAGGGCATGTTCTCAAGCCATGCTGTGGGAGGGTCACAATGGCATGCGCCTGTAGCTCCAACTACTAAGGGGGCTGGCAGGAAGATCTCTTGAGCCTGGTGTCATAGTGAGACCCCCATCTCAAAACAAAACCCAAAAATACAAAGAAAGAAATTTGGCATCATCTAATAGAATTTAGTAGACCCTAAACCCACTCCCAGAAACCATACTTCCCTATGCAGAAGCACTGAACCTTAAAATAACATCAAGGTGCGGCTTAAAACGTATAAAGCAGGCTCATACCATGCAATATGCAGTGATGAAGACTATAAAGAAAGGAATAACCATAAATAAGGAAATGAACAAATAAATAGTGGCTCTTCCATTCCACAGAGTATTAGTTTTCAATAAAAGGGATGTTTCACTCTCTGTTACCTGATTTGGTGATGTTTCCACAATATATTATGAAGTAAGAAAATCAAGAAAACACATAATATGAATCTGCATGACAAAGATAAAAACCTATATGTAAAACAAATTGTTTGGTATGATTAGATGGGCAATAGGGAGACCAATAGAAAGCCAAGAGAGAATTATTTATGGAGAAGGGCAACTAATAAGGAGTGAGTGAGGGGAAAAGAGGAAAGGGAGAAAAAGAAGAGGGAATGGACAAATATTGGGAGGCTATCTTCAGACCAAACTTGAGCAAGAGGTCTTAAGCAACTAGAACCATCTACAGCCCAAAACAAATGGAAGAGACTTAACATAGGAGACCCTCAGAGTCCTCCGGAGTGTTCTTTCTTATCTCTTCACACCTTCTGAGAAGGGTTGTTACTGGTTATTACAGAAGAACAGGAAACCCCAGAATTTCTAATATATTTCATGTTTCATACCATGTGAATATTCAGAGAAATGACAAAGGACTGAGCCTTCTAGCCAAGAAAGTATAACAGGAGTCTGGCTTACCTTCCAACCACAACAATTCTCAGGTTTACTGGGAAACATTTTTTTAAGGCACTGAATATTAGGCAAGAAAGGAAGGACCATGAGTGCTCACTTCAGCAGCACATGTACTACAAAAGAAATGACGGTGATTCCTGAAAGGCCGGACACAAACATAATGAAACTCATGGCTTTTAAACGGCTTCCTGAACAGGGTATAGGGAGGGAGGGAGGACTCCCTGCACTGAGACTAAGGAGAGAGAGAGGAAGAGAGAGAAGAGGAGGAAGGGAAAGAGATGAGACATAAAGAAAAGAGAGGAGAAGAAAAGAAAAAACAGCAGACTGTGGGACCCCGGTCTCTCTTATTTCCCAGCTGTGAAGGTGAACGATTTTGCTGTTCCATGTGATGGCCTCAAACTTTTACAACTGCGAGCCAGAATAAACATTTTTTTCTATAAGCTAAACATCTCAAGCATTTGTTTTCATGACAGAAAACTGACTTAACATGCCTACTCCCTTTCTCTCCTCTGAGAATTCACTTACATGTTTATCAGCTGGCCTAAAATGTCCCACAGCTCACTGATGACCAGTCAGTTCTTCATTCTTTTCTTTCTTTCCTCCCTTCTCTCTGTCTGCCTCCTTGCCCCTATTTATTCCTTCTCTTCTCTTTTATTGTCATATCTACTTTGTTACTTCTGCTAGTTGCCTTTTTTTTCTCATATATTGTCATTTTTGTCTTAGAAATTTCATATATCTTTTTTTATATCTCCTATGCCTCTATATTTAACTTTTGACCATATGGAGTGCAGTTACAGTAACTGCTTTGATGTCCTTGTCTTCTAAGTCTGATTTTTGGGTCAGTTTTGATTGATTGATCCACCCTCTCCCTTCATTATGTATTATATTTTTGTTTCTTTGCATGCCTGGTAATTTTTTATTGAATACCAGGTGCCTGAGAATTTTACTTTGTTGGATGTTAGATATTTTTGTGTCCCTATAAATATTCCTGCATCATTTTTTCTTGGATGCACTTAAGTTACTTGCAACCAGTTTGTTCTTTTTGGATCTCACTGCTAAACTTTGTTATGTGAGGTGAGAGGCATATGTAGTCGTGGGTTGTCTATTCTCCACCTCTAAGAGAGGTCCCTCTGAGGACCTCTCTGACACCCCACACACCTGTCCCGGCTGGAGGAACAGGCACTGTTCTGCTTAGCCACTGGGTACTATGGTATTTGTGGGTCTTTGCTTAGTGTAAGACAATGTCTTCTCAGGGGTGTCTGATTGGTGTGCTGTCCAGAGCTCAGGAGAAGCCCTGGAGTCCTGCAAACTTCTTTTTCTGTAGCTCTCTCCTTTCCTGGCATTGCATCATGAATTCCAGCCTCCACCATTACCCTAAGCTCCTAATTAGGCTTGTCTCAAACTTTTAGACTCAAGAGATGCTCTTGCCCACCCTCCCAGGTAACTAGGACAGCAGACATGCACCACTGTGCCCAGAACACAGTTTGCTTTGAGGGCATTCCCTCCATGACCCAAGAATCTCACATGGGATTCCGCCTCTTAGCCCTTTTAAATAAGTTATAATAATTCACATCATTAGTTAGCTGATTTACATGAACGTGAGTAAGAAACACCTAAGATAGAAGACCCACCCTGGATGTGAGTGACACCAACCAGTAGGCTGTGGCCTGGATGGAATAAACGGGAAATGAAGAAAGGGCTCCAAGTCTTTGCCTTCACCATGGGTATTGTCTCTGGGTTTCTAGCGCAGACTCCTCAGCCTCTCTATCTGGACTCACATGAGACACTAAAGTTAGCTTCAGGCCTTCAACTGGATCCTTCAGATCTCCAGCCTATGGACAGCCCTTTTTACCTGTGTTTGGGATCCATTTACTATAAATATAAAAGTGCAATACCTTCAGACTGGTCTGTAAAACAGCTGATTATTAATGGAAGATGTAGAGTCTTCTAGCCAGACTGAATAAAAACCTTTGCATAACTGGTAGAGGCAACTGGAAAGTAAATGGTTTGAATTAGGAGGCAGAACCAACGATGCCATCTTTCTCTGAGTTGCAGATCTCAATGACCTTTTTCAGTTTAAACAGCTGTATAATCAATAATAAAAGCAACAAATTTTAAACTCTACACCACCAGGTCAAACGACTAAGCCAAGACTTTCTTCAAATTATAACAAAACATATTTTTAAAAACCAACCACTAGTCAAAGAACATGAGCAGATGGTAGCATGGCAAAAGAAACAGCTGGGAAAAAATATTCTGAACATATGCAAAGATATTTAACTCACCCATAAAAAAATTAAGGAACATAATGAGGTCAGTCCATCTATATTGGCAAGAGTTGAGAGAAATGGGCATAATTTTATGTTTTGGTCAGAATATAAGTTGACAAAAATACATTGAATAGCAATTTGACAATAGCATCAAAACTGAGAATTCACAGACCCGTTGCTCTAGCAATTCTAAACCAGAACCCACTTGACACTAAAATCAGAATAAGACACACAAGAAGCAAAAATTAGCAAGTCTATCTGATCTACAAATAAATATCAACTGAGTTTAGTGGTGATTTCAAATAATTCCAAAATGAATGGGCTGTCTCTCACAAAAGTAAGTATATTGGTCATTGTTTTGAACTACAAACAAAATAAACTGATTCACATTTATTTAAGTAGGACTATAAACATACTGAAATAATATTGATTGCCTTATCAAATTGCCATGAAGACAGAAATTGGCTTAGAAAATATGTAGATCAAGAGAAATTACATATACAGAATGAGAAAAACCAAAAGCCAGAAAACACCAGGCCAGAAAAGAAACCCCTGGAGAATTTCACTATAAGCCCAGAGAAAACTTTCTTGGTTTTCTAACTAGGTTTTCCCAAACTGCTAGCTGAAATTCCCTAATGGTATATATGATTACCAAAACTGAGCATGTGTATGTCTAAGTAGCCAGAAGAATCAAGAAAAAGAAGACCTGACATTTTCAGCTCTACAAATACAGGAATGCTTCTTTTACCAAGACAAGTAAGAAGATGAATCCCCAAACTCAAGGGAGAGTTTGAGGTGCAGGGAACTTAAAATATGGCCGAGGTTGGGCTAGGGCTGTCGCTCAGTGTAGAGCACTTGCCTAGCATGCATGAGGCCCTGGGATTCATCCCTAGCACTTCAAAAACAACCACAAAATCAAAACAAAACAAAACAAACAAAAAACCAAAATAGATATGTCAAGATCTACTACTCTGACTTTTCCACAGAAGAAAATCTACTAATGTAATTTACCATATTAACAGATCAAAGAGAACAGTCATGTGATTATCTCTGCCATTGTAAAAAGAAAAGCACTTTTCAATTTAAAAACCTATAAATAATAGAAGTACTGATTTAAAGTCAAATCAGAATGGAAAGAAATTTAGTGACTTTTACAAGTTTGATAAAAGTACCACAAACAGTGTCACCAATAAGAAAGCATTAAAAAATATTAGTAGGAGGGAAAAGCAACACCTGCTCCTCCCATAGTGCGTTCGAGCACCACACCACAGAAAGAAGGAAGAGGGAGCGGAGGATGGATGTGCATGGGGGGGAACTACAAAGTTATTATGTTATATATGGTCATCTACTTCAAAAATCACAGAGAATCAACAACAAACCATTAAGTGCAACTATGGAATGCAAGAAGAATGTGACTGCTTTTGTAAGAGACTTCAATCTCAAGAGCGAAAAGTAAGGGCATAGGAGAACTGAAGAGTAATCAGCAAACAAAATTCATCAGATACAGAATTTTACAATGTTTGAGTATAGAATGATCTTTTACTTCGTATGTCCACAATATTAGGAAAAGACCAGGATATGTTTGAATATCACAGGAAGCTTAAGAACAGCACAAAAATAAAAATTTTGTAAGTAATGTCATTTACTTTATACACTTTATACATTTATATCAAATAGAATAAAAACAAGTAATTTAAAAATTAATTAAAGTCTTACCTCATTAGAAATAAGAACTCCTTGATGGAAGCCAAAATGAAAATAAAATTGGAAAGTACCCATAAAGCAATAAAAAGAGACCTTTTCTTTCTTAATAAAGTTTGGGATTGGAGAGTTTTTTACAGCCTTAAAACCCTTCATTATTATGGGAGAAAATAATTTTAATTGATTTTATTAATAAATTTTGTATATACATCAGGATCACACTCAACAGTGAGAATTTGTACCAGTACATGATACGACTTCTCATTGCCCTGCCCACCCTACAACCCTCCCTAGCCCCTGTATACGTAGGTTTTGTTCCCTTTTTTAACCATCAAAATTTTTCTTTCTTTTCTTACCCCTACTGCCCCTTTACTCTTTGAATATTTGCTATTTCACAATATCTGTCATACATTCCAGAACTCATTTACATCTTCAGTTTCTCATACCAGAGAAAAGATATGGTATTCACACATCTGTGTCCTATTTATTTCACTTTTGAGTATATCCTCAAGGTATGTCCTTGAGTACAAATTACTCAAACTTATCATTCTTATGACAGAGTAACACTCCATTTTATTAAAATAAAAAACTCATATCTTCTTTATCCAGTCTCCAGTTGATAACCATTTGGGTTGTTTCCAAGGTTTAGCTACCAAAAACTGAGCTGCTATAAACATGGGTGCACATATGTCACTGTGATAAGTCTTTTAATTCTTTTGTGTATTTCCCTAGCATGGGAATAGGAGGGTCAAGTGGGACTCCTAATTCTAGTTTTTTGAGGAATCTCCACACTGATCTCCATAGGGACTGCACCAGTCTACAGTCCCACCAAAAATGGAGAAGAGTTCCTTTTTCTCTTCAGCCTTGCCAGCATTTGTTGCTGGTTAATTTTGAGATAGCAGCTATTCTTTGTGGAGTGAAATGAAATCTCAATGTTGTTTTCACCTGCATGTTTTTTTTGTTTTGTTTTGTTTTGTTTTGTTTTGTTTTTTGAGACAGGGTCTTCCTTTGTAGTTCAGGTTGGCCCTGAGCTCAGCCTCAAACTCACATCACAGCAATCCTCCTGCCTCTGCCTCCTGAGTTCTGAGATTACAGGCGTGAACCACCACGCCCAGCACTGTGGTATGTGGTATGTGGATCAAACCCGGGTCCTTGCGCTTGCCTGTACCAGTTATGCAAAGGTTTTTATTCAGTCTGGCTAGAAGATTCTACATCTTCCATTAATAATCAGCTGTTTTACAGACCAGTCTGAAGGTATTGCACTTTTATATTTATAGTAAATGGATCTCAAACACAGGTAATTGGAAAAGGGGGGGCATACACCCCGATGGCCAAATCAGTCTGAAACAAGAGACATGTAGATCAAATAAAACATGAGCAGAGGACTTCTTAAAACAGCATACCAGCCTACACAGCTGTCAGCATCACTGCTGCTGGCATGTGGCACATGAAACAGGAATCGCCATTCTGGGATGTTTCTTAAAAAAACTGCAAACATGTGCCAAACTCAACCCACATAAGGTAGATCTGGGATGTAAGGTCTGTGACCCCTTTTGGCTTCCTGCAAACCAAAGGTGCTGCAGCATGGTAACAAATTCCACTGGTACACAGAGGGGCAAGTGACCAAGAGCTACTCCCTCCCTGACTGGCCACCAAATTTTGTTTGTTTGTTTTGCCATCCACTAGAGTGGCTAACTGGAACTCCTATCAACTATAAGGTTGGGGATTGCAGAGGGTAATGAATGGCAGGCTATACTCCTCCTATGCAATAACCAGTGGCCTGAGAGAAGGACTCAGACCATGGAAATGGATTCAAGCAAATGTGAGGCTACACAGAGGACATCAAGAGGGAAGACAACACTCCCTCAGCCTGTGATAAGTGGCATGAGAGGAGCCACAAAGAACAGCAGAGACTGTGTAAGGTCTGGGTGCTGCCAACTGTACATGGCATAGGCGGAGTCTCAGCTGTCACTGGCCGAGAGTGCCCCAGCAAGTGCCCCAGTGCCTGAGAGAGGTAGGCAGAGACAGATGAGGAAGATGTGTGCAGGCTGCTAAAGGACATCCTCTGCTGCTGGCCGAGGATGAAGCCTCCACACCTGGAGACCAAACCAGCACTAATCTTACTATAGGCTTGGTGGCACAGATTTGGGCTGTGACTCAAATACTACTACAGAACTGAGCACCTGTGGAATTTTCTTAAAAATTAAAAATAGAAAACGACAAGATGCAGAAGCAAAATGCAACCCCAGACCTTTAGCCTACCCAGGACAAGTCCAGGGGACAATGAGATAAAGGAAGTCAGGAGCCAGCCACTTGAATTTTCTGAAAGAGGGTAATGATAGAAGCAGAAGCAAAAGCAAAAAAAAAAAAAAAAAAAAAAAAAAAAAAAAAAAAAAAAAAAAAAAAAAAAAAAAAAAAAAAAAAAAAAAAAAAAAAAAAAAAAAAAAAAAAAAAAAAAAAAAAAAAAAAAAAAAAAAAAAAAAAAAAAAAAAAAAAAAAAAAAAAAAAAAAAAAAAAAAAAAAAAAACCACCAGATGCTTGAAGGTATAGAGAAAATCATATCAGAAATAATTTCTCAGGTTAAAAAAAAGAGAGATGACAATAAAAATGAAGGATTTGCTCAGTGAATATAGAGTGACATAGATAAAAATTATAGGAAAATGATGGAAACCATGAATGTTCAACATGAAGAATCCATTAAACAGGTTCAAAGATGTTCATTAAATCTCCAATGAAGGGCCAGGAACTTAGCTCAGGCATTCCAGCGCCTGTCTTGTAAGCACAAGGTCCCAGATTTGATCCCCAGTAACCACATACAACAATACTGGGCATGGTGACTTACACTCTCCAGCAATCAGTACCACACACCACAATGCTGGGTGTGGGGGCTCACACCTGTAATCCCAGCACTCTGGAGGCAGAGGCAGGAGGATTGATGAGTTCAGGACCAGCCTGAACTACAAAATGAGACTTTGTCTCAAAAAAGTTTTTTTTTTTTTCCATTGAAATTATAGGCAATTGTCTGAAGTAAGGTGAGGACAGAATGTCAGATGTAGAAAAGAAGATATTGGCTAGTGATCAAGAAAAGTGAGATTTCTTAAAAATAGCAAGGGACCAAGAAAAGTAAATCCAACAGCTACAAGATGAACCACATAAGATTGACTGGAGTCAATGAAAATGTAGAAGACAGCTCAATTGCCATAAAAAAGTCATACTTACAGAAATAATGGCAAAAAATTTCCCAAGCACAGAAAATGAATTTCACATATAAGAAAGGGAGGCATATAGAACTCCAATGAGCCATAACCAAAATAAATCTACACCAAGGCATATAATAATCAAGACTCTAGAAACTCAGCACTAGAACAGATTATTAAAATCTATCAGAGAAAAGAAACAAATCACCTCTAAAGGAAAGCCCGTCAGAACCACAGGAGACCTTCAGGTGAGGAGAGCTTGGAGTATGTTTCAAGTCCTGAAAAAAAAACAACCTCCAACCCAGACCAATGTACCTTGCAAAACTATTTTCCAAAATCAGTGGAGAAATAAGACACTTCTGTGAAAAAAACAACTGAAGAAATTCATGACCACTAAACCAGCTCTACAAAATGCTCTGAAGAATATTTTAGAAAACAATAATGAAGGCCACATCTCCAAGAACACCAACAGAAAGAAGGCACCACGCAGGGTAAATGATTAAAGAGAAGAGAAAGATAGAGAACCAACAGCAGAAAAATAACATGGGTTTAAACCAGCATATTTCAGTTGTAACCATCAATAAATAAGCAAATAACCCAATATCAGTCAATGAAATGGAGAATGTAATTTAAAAATTGCCAACAAAGTAAAGCCCAGGTCCTGATAGTTTCACTGCTGAATTCTACAGGAAATGTAGAGAAGTTCTAGAACTTTAATTTACTTTTCAAACTCTTCAATGAAATTGAAAGGGTAGCATAGTCCCAAGTAACAGGCATGGAAACAAGACAAGCTTCAGCTGGGGCTGGGGATTTAGCTCAGTGATTCTGGTGCCTGCCCTGCAAGCATAAGTATCTGGGTTCGATCCCCAGTAACCACATACAACAATACTGGTCATGGAGACTCACGGCCACTAGCAATCAGTACCACAATGCCGGGCATGGTGACTCTTACCTGTAATTCCAGCACTCAGGAGGCAGAGGCAGGAAGATTTCTGTGAGTTCAAGGCTGAGCTCAGGACCAGTTTGAACTACAAAATGAAATCTTGTCCCAAAACAACAACAAAAACTAATTTCAGTTGTGATTCACTATCCCCCACCCAATATCTGGGGATTCAAATTCCTCAGGTCCTGGAAATAAGTCACTCACTCAAATACAAGAAGAACACTTTTGGACTCGCTTCTCTTTTTGTTTGTTTTTATTTCTTTCTTCCTATCTTTGCTCTTTGTTTTTATTCTTTTTTTTTTAGTAGTTCATTTTCTTCTGTGTTACTTTTGTCAAATTCTATTAATTTTCTTTTATTCCTTAATCAGATAATTTATTTCAGTTTTCACTCTCCATTCTCATCTTCTTTTTTCTTTCTTTTTACTTCTTTCATTTTTTACACCATTCATGTTTTACTTCTTTCATTTTTCTCTTTCCCTCACCCCCTCCATTTAAAAAAATTTTTTAAAGGTTTTTTGAGACAGGGTCTCGCTTTGTGGTTCAGGCTGGCCCTGAGCTCATCCTCAGACTCACATCACAGCAATCCTCCTGCCTCTGCCTCCCGAGTACTGGGATCACAGGTGTGAGCCACCACACCCGGCACTGTGGTATGTGGTACTGGTTGCTGCTGGCCGTGAGTCTCCACACCCAGTATGGTATGTGGTTACTGGGGATTGAACCCGGGTCCTTGCACTTGCAAGACAGGCGCCGGAACCACTGAGCTATATCCCCGGCCCACCCCCTCCATTTTAATCTTTATTACCATTAATTTTTAACTATTTAGTTAGCTCTGTCATTATTGCTGAGTTCTACTCTATTTACAATGGTAGAATACATGCTTTTAATAAATATTTACCAAATGTCAATATCTTATTTGTATTTGTGTCTACATCACTATTGGAGATCTCTTTCCCACTAAGATTGGTATAAATAAAACAAGTATTGGTTCCTATGGTATGCAGATAACCAGTTAATCTCTGGCACTATTATTATTGCTGATTTTTATTGTTAACATGACATACTTATTCCTTTTAATTGGCTTTCAAACTACACCAATATCTGGTTTGTCTTTGTGTCATCGCTGGTGTGGCTTGTTTTCTGCTTCCTGAGTGGAGCTGGTGATCCTAGCTGAACACTAACAATGTCCTTTTGAATAGCTTGAAGAAGGAATAAATAATAAAACATAATCAAACCCAAGGACATATCACATGGAGACAGAACCTAATGAAAGGGATCTTTCCAGTAATGACAGAATTTCTTTACTTTGTCTTCAACCCACAGTGCAAAATCAGACAACCTTAAGGAAGCAAGATGAGATGCTTCCCAAGACTGCTAATTCCCCAAAGCCAGTCTCACCAGCCCTGAAGTGGAGGAAGCTGTAGGCTAGCAACCAAAAAGCAAAATAGTCAAAATGTTTGAAGAGATAAAAGAAGAAATATACAACCAAATGCAAAAGATGTTTAATGAGTTCAAAGAGAATTTAAACAGATGAAGAATTTTACTAATAAAATATTCCATGAGTTTAAAGAAGAAACAAACAATAACCTGATTTAAGCACAACAATAAAAGTTATGAATGAGTACTTAAAAATAATAAGAGAGTATGAAAAAAAAGCAACCAGAGATAGGTGATATAAAAGATTACATGGAAAGCATGGGTAGTAGATTTAAATACTATGAGGACAGAAGGTCAGAAAAAGAGCACAAGATGGATGTCTGAGATTACACACTCAGTCTTACCCTTAAAACAAGACACTAGGCAACTTGGATCCAGCAGCTGCTAGATGACTAAAAAAAAAAAAAATCAGCCTCAGAATTATAGGGTGACTCAAACGATATAAAAAATTTCTTCCCTGAAATTACAGCAAAAAATTTTCCACATCCAGGGAAAGAATTCAGCATTCAAGTAAAAGAGGTATGTAAAACCTTGAATAGCATGACCAGAATAACCCCTCCATGACAAGAAAAGAACTTCTTCATGAATAATTACATTTCCAGAAATTCAATCCAATGAGAGAATACAAATTTTTGTTACAAAAAAAAAAAAAAGCAAGTGACTTATAAAGGCAAGATCATCAGAACAACTATGGATTTCTCAGCACAAACGCTAAGGATCAGTAAAGCTGTGTGGGGTGAAGTTTTTCAAGCCCTAAAGGAAAACAAGTGTCAACCTAGCCTTTTATATGCTATAAAATTAGCTTTCAAAATTGACAGAGAAGTAGGCTTTTCATGACAAAGAAATCGGAAAGAAATACATAACTACTAAAGTAGCATTGCAGAAAATATGTAAAGGAATCTTAGTCTGAGATAAGGAGGCCATAGCACCAAAGAACCCACAGGCAAGTATACAGCTAACAGGTAGGGTAGTTAAACAAAAGGGGGAAAAGTTGACAATGGAAGAAAAAGCCTGCAATGACAGGATTTGCTAAAAACCTTACGATAATAACTCTCAATGGCAACAGACTCAAATCCTCAATCAAAAGACACAGACTATCAGACTGGATTTTTTTTTTTAATGTAACCATCTGTTCCTACAGGAGACACACTTCATTCCAAAGGGAGCAGGTAGGCTGAAAGTGAAAGTACAGAAAAGGGTATCCATTCATCCAGACCCCTCAAGCAAGCAGGAGTAGCTAGATTCTCAGATAAACAGTTCAAGACAAACTGATTAGAAGAGACAAATACAGGCCCTACATATGGCAAAGGGAACAATTCAGCGGGAGAGATAAAAATTATACACTAAATGTCAGCGTGTCCAATTTCATAAAACAAAAACTACTAGGCTTGAAAGCGCAGACTGGGCTGGAGATTTAGCAAAATGGTTCTGGCACCTGCCTACCCAGCGCAACGTCCTGAGTTTGATCCCTGGTGATCACATACAGCAATGCCGGGTGTGGTGACTCACACCCATCAGCAGTACCACACACTGCAATGCTGGGCATGGTGGCTCACGCCTGTAATCCCAGGCCTCAGGAGGCAGAGGCAGGAGGAGTGCTGAGTTCGAGGCTGAGTTCAGGACCAGCCAAACTACAAAGTGAGACCCTGTCTCAAAAAAAAAAAAAAAAAAAAAAAAAAAAAAAAAAAAAAAAAGGCAGACTGATACCAGTAATGTAGTGGGTAACTTCAATTCCCTACTCATAATTAGACAAGTCAACCAGACCAAAACAATGAATAGGAAACATCAGAGTTAAACTCTACCATAGAAAAAAAATTTTAACAGATATCTACAGAGCAATAACAAGATAATATCCATTTTTCTTAGCAGTCCATGAACTTTTCCCAAAGTAGAACTATTGTAAGCCCTAAAGCATGCTTAGATAAAAATAAAAGAATTTAAATAATTCCCTGTATACTATCAGACCGTAGCACAATTAAGCAGGAAATTCAATAGCAGATGTGGCTGCAGAAACTATGAAAACACAAGGAGATTAAATAATACATTATTGAATAATTGATGAATCAGAAAAAATTACAAAAGAAGTTTAAAAGTTCATAGAATCAAATAATAATGAAGTGCAGCATACTAAAAGCCTACTGACATAATGAAAGCAGCTCTAACAGGGAAAGTTATAACTGAATGCACACATGAAAAGAAGAAATCAATCCCATGTAAATAACCTAATGATACATCCCATAACTCTAGAAAGACAAGAACAATCCAAATTTGAAACTAATAGAAGAAAAAAGATCAGAGCAGAAATTAATGAAACTGATACTAAAAAACACAAAGGATCAATGAAACAAAGAATTCTTTGAAGGATAAGAAAGGGATCTTGGGGTGGGGAAGACACGCAGCAGGGAGTGAGAGGGGAAATAAAAATATATATATGTATATATATATATATGATATAAAGGTGATATATATGAACTAATACACACACATAATCAGTTACCCCACAATGAATGTATTTACTATGTTGCTCAAAAATATACTGATAAAAATGAGAGAGAGAGAGAGAGGCATTTCAAAACAGCTATTTTTCTTGATTTGTCTGATGAGGAGCTCCCTCTAGGGGAGAGAAAAATATCAGCACCGGGGATTCTTTGATACGTGATTACAGGTTTTAGCACATTAATTAGCCAGAGTACTTAGGCAGGAGTCTTAGAAATCTAAAGATCCACGCTGGCAAAGATTATCACTGTTATAACTAGAGGATGAACTCCATAAGCCCATTAGTCAGTGCAAAGCAGTCACAAATGGCCTTTTCTCCCCATACGTGCACATACGCTCTCCGCCTATGCTGGTGCCACAGGAAGATAATCTTTGGGTTTATCTGTCTTATTTTCCGCTTTAAAAAACACCTCAATAAGTACATAATTTATAAGAGGGTTTCAATACTTTTGAATGAGTGACCAAAACTTTGAATAGAAGTTTTGAGCTCACCCATGATCAGGGCTCAGGACTGAGGCTGAATGGCTTGTGCCAAGAGGATAAAAGGTGGAATTTATTTAACTAGCTTTGACAAAATGTATTCACTCAGTGCTTATTTATAGAGCATGCCCTATATGCCAGGCACTGTTATAGGGGCCGGAGTAGCAGCAGTGAAAAGAAGAAATAGGCAAGGTTCCTACACCTATGGGGCAGACATTCAATTTTCAAATGGTAATACTTGATGCAGAAAAAACTGAGCAGGGAAGAGAGACAGAACATGCCCAGATTGGTATGTGTGGGGTTTTTTTTATCCAAGTGATCAGAGGAAGTTCCCCTGAGAGATGCAGGAGGAAGAGGACACGGAGCAGCCATCTTGGGGGTGATCACGTGAGCAGAGACCGGCTCAGGCAAGTCTCAGCATGTTTGAAGCACACCGAGGAGGTTGGCACACAAAAAGAGTAAGTGTTGTGGAACACAAGCCATTTAGCTACAGTCTGAAACTGGCTCCTCAGCAAGGAGGCATCCTGAAATTTGTCTTGCAGTCATCGGGCCACTTTTGTGTTGTTGCATTGTGTGAGACAAGAACCACATAAACTATCTGAATTTAAATTGACTCGTTATCTTTACCATCTGTCTTTGGACTCGTTTTGTCTTGTCATACATCTGTGTGTGATTAACAGAAAGCCACGAACCAAGGTCAAGTTATCTATTCTGATTACTGTGAATCCTTCAGACTGGACAGGAGTGTCGCAGGCTGTAAAACTGACTGTGTGACTGAGATGGCATCAAAGACCAGTGGGACACTAAGACACGGTTCCTCATGTCAAGAGGAGGTGCACACACCTCTGTCTTGTCCCTGGTGGTCATTTGCTCCCCACCCCAGTCTCTTGCTTCCTGTGAATGAAAGAGGAGTACAAACATCTGCATGTGTAAGTACAGCGACCTGAAGCTGAGACAGGCAGAAATGAGTCCAAATAGGTTCACAGTCTGTGTAATGGGCTAAACTCAACAATTAAAAATCAGATTGAGAGATTGAATTAAATACATCAAATGGGTTTTGAGAATGTTTTAAGGGGCACAAGTAAAAGTGACCCCCTCCCCCAATTGAGAATAAATAGGAAAAGGTAAATTCTAATGGAAAGAAGCTATAGTAACAAAAAGAATTTAAATGTCATGAAGAATGAGGATGTGTTATGTCAGGAGGTGACAAACTGACATACAATCAAAATGACTTCTTTTTATAATGTCTGATTGGGACACAGTCATGCCTCTTTTTCTATAAACTGCTTCTGAACCTGCATATTAAGTTGGGTAGTTGTGACAGATACTGAAAGACCAAGAAAGACTAAATATTTATATCTGGTTCTTTGTAGAAAAATTTGTGAATCTGTGTGTGGTGCTTAGGATTAAATCTCAGCCTTGTGCCTACCAGGCAAGTGCTCTGCCACTGAGCTATATCCCCAGCCTGGGAAGTCTTGTTTTAAACCAGTACAAGCAGCACTATTCTAAGAAGTTATATAATAATTTAGAATTTTTACTCTTATTAACATAATTTCAAAATTTATAAGTAGCAAGTGATAATAAGGAAAAAAAAGAAAATTCTATAATGGACTGAGGATTTACTGCAGTGGTTCTGGAACCTCCCTTGCAAGTACAGGGTCCTAGGTTTGATCCCCAGTAACCACATACAGCAATACTGGGCATGAAGACTCAGGCCCAGCAGCAATCAGTACCACATACCACAGTGCCGGGTATAGTGGCTCATGCCTGTAATCCCAGCACTCGGGAGGCAGAGTCGGGAGGATTGCTGTGAGTTTGAGGTGCACCTAGACTACATAGTGAGTTCAGGGCCAGACTAAACTATAGAACGAGACCTTGAAAAAGATAGAAAGAAAGTTCTACACTTCTACCTATTTCAGACACTCATGAATCAAAGAGACAGGAAAACCATCATTGAGTATTTGGAAAAAATCTAATGGCTATTTGTAGAATGTTGTTCTCAAAAACTAATAGCATTCATGTATTTTGATGGGTTTTTTTGTTTTGTTTTTTGTGGGGTTTTTTTTTAGTTTTTTGAGATAGAGTCTTGCTTTGTAGCTCAGCCTGGCCCTGAACTCTTTGTGTAGCCCAGACTTAAACTCATGGCAATACTCCTACCTCTGCCTCTGGAGTGCTGGGATTACAAGTGTGATCCATCATACCCAGCATTGTGATATGTGTTACCAGGGATCGAACTTGGAACCTTGTGCTTGCCAGGTAGTTGCTGGAACCGCTAAGCTAAATCCTCAGCCCCTGTCCTGAATTTTTAATTGTGAAAAATGAAAACATTTAGGATCTGCAAAGGTAACACAGAGTGAAGGATCATGTGTGTAGATAGATGCATGAGAGCTGATGGGTGATCATGGATAGGCCACAAGATAGAGAAAATAAAGAGGATAGGGATCACAAGAAAGTGACAGTAACAAGAGAAAGTAGAATATGAGAGACTTAGCTAAACTGGGGCAATAAGCCAGAGTGAAAAACATTGGAGTACTCAAGAATCCCAGAGCTACCTTTCATGCTTTTCAAATCATTGAGCTGCCCCACTTTATGACTATTTCCTTACCTGCCTCTCCAGAACTCTCTCTTCCTTATATTGAACCTGTATCAGCCTTTCATGTGAGCTAGCCCAAGGGAAGCTGTACTTCTTTTAATGAAGAGAAACAAAGGAAAACCCTTCCTGATTCTCATCATAGCAGTGTCCCAGGGCCATGGCCACCATGTAGATGGAGGTGCAAAGACAAGAAGAATTTGGTCAGCCAGGAAGTCTTGATGGAATGTCTCCCCCAGTTTGACCCTCACTGTCCTAGTTAATCTTGGAATGTCTGATTTCCTCTAGAAGTCAATGGAAAAAGCATTAGTTCTAAGGCTGTGGATACAAGGCTTCCTGTACCATCTAATGTGTAGTAAGGAGCAAATGTTTGGAAATGGTTATTATATGAAGGCTGCAGACTTTGTCATATGTCCCCTCTGTTATTTTCCCCATGTATGAAATCTTGAAAAAAAGGACAGTATACTTCTTTGGGAAGCAGGAAGCATTAAGGAGAGCTGAAGAGATGCGTGCTAAGCAGCATCTAGATTTATCTGTTAGAAACCACTCCAAGGGCCCACAGAAGCAGAGGAAAGGAGACTGGAGCCAAGGATAACAGATCTGGGCCAAGAGAAGCGTGTCCAGGGCCAGCAAGGGCCTGGGAAAAGGCATAAGAGGGGGCTTTCAAGTGATCATGTGGCCTTCTCCTTCTGTTTTCTTAAACGATATAAGGAAGGGACTGTATGGATCACCCAGGAAGAGACCCTGGTCTCACCCTGGGTGATGGGATGCAGGTGCTCATATTTATACTTAGACGGTTACTGACTTTTAACAAGGACAAAATGGATAGCGCTACTTCACCTTCCATAGAGCCTTTTCCAGAAGAAGTCTTAACTAAGTAGAGGGTATCTTAATCCCAGAGTTTGTGTTCAATTTTGATCTCATAATTTTCCCTATCACTCTTCTTATACATGGTAGGTGGGCCTGAGTATTTACCACTATAAATATATATATATAACTATAGCCACCCAATTGGCAGAAGTAGTTGTGACAGAAAATAAGAATTGAGCAAAGACATCCGGGAAGCAAAATTTGGGTAAATAACAGGTTTCCTTGGCAGTGGATCAGATAACACTAAGTTGGTGCTCAGAGTATCTGATCAATGGTCATAGTTTCACTTTCTCTTATACAGTCTTTTCTTTATCCCATTTTGGTGGCTAGGTCTGACTCAGCAGACAGTTGCATTTTTGTTAATAGTCTTTATTATAAGCAAGGTATGGCTTAATTAAATTGATGAGGAGTAAACATCAACTGATAGTCATCAACCTTAAAAAGCTAAAGGTACAGTCCAAGAGTAACAAATGATTTACAATTTTGCATATTTATCAACAGAGACTATATTTACAGCGGCTAGACAATGCCCTTTAATATTTTAAGTTTATATATTTCACAGTAGTTGAGGATGCAGTTAGTGCCCTCTACATTTAGTCAAGGTTATAGCAGTTACAGCAGTTTAAAGGGCTGTATCTCTTATGTAAATACTGTATATTTGCATTTCACAGCCGTAATCCAATTCACAGGGCCCAGTGACTAGGTAGGATAAACAGTCTTTACAGACAGAGACCAAGCCCTATATTAGGCATTTCTAATCCACATGGGGTTTTTTTTAAATAAGGTATTTCCTATTTTAGTATTAGGTTTTCTAATTTATTTGTTTTTCCCCAACATAGTGACCAAAAGTGCTATGAAATACTAGAAGAAAGTGAACTGTTGTAAAGCAAGTCTGCTTTTCATCTTCGTCTCTACACAGACACTGACTCTGTTTTCCACTTTCCCCCACCAGCACAGTAAACTGTCCAGAAGCTGAGTGGATGCCAGCACCATACCTTGGACTTCTGAGCCTCCACAACAATGAGACAAAATAAATTTCCTGTTAGATGTTGTGATGCATGCCTGTAATCCCAGCCCTTAGGAGGCACAGGCAGGAATATTGCCATGAGTTCAGGGACAGCCTGGGCTACATAGTGAGTTCTAGGCCAGTTTGAACCACATAGCAACACTCTCTAAAAAAAACCCCAAAGACAAAAAATTTATTTTTCTTATAAATTATCAAGTCCTAGTTATGCTGTTATAGCAACAGAAAACAGATTAGGACAGTACTGTTCAGGAAGAAAGAAAATGTATCTACATGGCAGGCAGAAATTTATGATCAATGAAATAAGTAAATATGAAAAATATAGAAATGACTGTATCCTACATTAAACAATAATTACATAAGATAGAAAGAGAATTGGATGAAATTCAAGTGTCATGATCTTGGAGCTGGGTGTAACACACACCTACAATCCCAGAAATCAGGAGGGAGAGGGCAGAGGATTGTCACGAGTTCAAGAGCAGCCTGAACTACATAACAAGACTCTCACAAGACCAAACTAAACTAAAATGCTGAGAAGTCTTACTTTCTTCTAGTATTTCATAACACTTTTGGTCCCTACTTCTGCCAATTGGGTGGTTGCAGTTATGTCTCTTCTACAGTGGTAAATACCCATAGCCCCACCTAGCTTGTGTAAGCAAAGTGATGGGGAAAATTATGAGATTAAAATTGACCACAACCCATGAATCAGCCTCTCCAAGATTCAGAATCCAGACACTGGAAAATAACAACTTGGAGAAGAAAAGGAGGGAAGTGGGTCCCTGGAACCAAGGGAGTATCAGAAGGGAAAACTGGAGTTTACAGAGTAATTGAAGAGACAGACCACAGTGTAGAAAAAAGAAGGGCAACCTGAACTTTCTTCCTGGTTTCTGGTGTGTGGCTTTTGAAAAAGAAAAAATCTACAGAGACGTCATGAAAGTGGATGACTCTAGAGGCCTCCAGTGAGAATGCACCAGGGGAAAAAAACCGTGGATACTGTGAATGACAACAGCTGGTGAGTGACTCCAGTCCAAGTCTCTGTCATATTCCCTGGAGCCAGTGCTAGATCAGGTACCATTTTGGGGAGAGACCAACTGATCCCAGGACTCAGAGCTACCACAGGTTGGCTTCATCTCAGGGATCCCTGTGTTAAATTTCTATAGTACAGAGATGAGTGACAACCATCAGAGACATCTATGATCGGGAAACCATGGTCAAGCCAGCAAAAGACATCCAGCATGCTATAAGTTAAATGCCTCAGGCCCCACACCATGAACAGAGGCCAAGTTCAGCCTAAATTTCTGTGGATTTGAAAACCTGTGAACTGGCACGCCACCCTAATTTTACAGACAGCCTGCTGGGACGATACAGCATGGATCTGGACTCTGCCTTTCTTCCTTGTCTATCAGGAGAGTCACCTTAAATTGCACATTGCCACAAAACTGTGGGACCATTGACTTAAAGTCACAGAGAAATTTCTTCTTTTTTTCTTTGCTTTTTGTTTTAATTTTTTAAAAAATTCTTCCCCTCAAAGTTAAAAACTCACTCAAAAGCAGGCATCTGAGATCAATATGCACTTCTCAGATGAAGTAGAAGCAGCAAATAAATACAAGAAAAAATGTTCAACAGCACTGATCTTTCAAGAGATGAAAATTAAAACAATCCTGAGATTCTATCTCATTCCAGAAAGAATGACTGCTATCACAAAATCAACCACCAACAAATGCTGGTGGGGATATGGGGAAAAAGGAACCCTTTTCTGTTGTTGATAGAAGTGTAGACTTTGCAGCTACTGTGGAAATTAGTGAGCTAAATATCCTCAATGAAAGCAACACAGCCTCTTTAACAAATGGTGCTGGGAAAACTGGGCTTTAACATGGCAAAGACTAAAACTAGACCTAACTCTTTCACCATGCACTAAACTAAAATCAAAATGGATTAGAGAACTAAATATTAAAACAGAAACACTAAAACTGCTGCAAAACAGGTTAGATAGACTCTGGGAGACATTACCATAGGGAAAGACTTTATGAACAAAATCTCTGTCACACGAGAACTAGCAGAAGAAATCAACAACTGGGATCTCTTCTTATTAAAAAGCTTCTGCACAGAAGCTGATACAGGAACCAGGGGAACATCAAGGATAGGTATTCTATTTGTAAATAAAGTAGATTTCAAGCCAAGACTGGTCAGAAGAGACAAAGAAGGTCAATACATTCTTGTTAAGGAAAAAGTCCAAGAGAAATGATAACAATCATAAATATATATGCACCAACTAATAGCACACCCAACTATATAAAACAAACACTAATAGATATGAAAAATCAAATAACCACTAAATAAAATTGTAGTAAGGATGTCAACTAGCATAAAACAGACAGATCAACTAGGTAAAAAAAAAATCAACAAAGAAATGTCAGAGCTGAGTAAAACCTTTGAACAAATGAACTCAGTACCTATCTACATAATGCTTTATTCCACAACAACAGAAAACATTTCCTTTTCAGCAGCAAATAGGACTTTCTCCAAAATAGATCACATACTAGCTTATAGAATATGCATAAGTAAATGCAAAGGAATTGAAGTGATCTCATGCATGTTATCACAATGTAATGAAATTGGAAATCATTGGCAAAAGAAACCACAATAACAACATAAACAGATGCAAATTAAATAATATCCACCTGAACAGCCAGTGAATCATAGATGAAGTCAAAGAAATTAGTTTCTACAATTGAATAATAAGGTTGATATGTTATACTAGAACTTATGGGATGCAAAGAGAGTAGTCTTAAAAGGAAAAGTTTTACCAGCTACTCCTCCAGCAAAGTAGTACTTAATTGATCTTTAGCTTTTGTTTTACATTATTTATTATATATTTTGGTCCTAATTTACTCTTGCAGTTTCTCACACCAAAGAAATGATTTGATACTTACTCATGTGTGATGTGTGTCCTATTTATGGCCTCAAAGTGCATCCATTTAGCTATTAACATCTCTAGTTTATCCTTTATGTGGCTTAGTAGTACTCCATTTTATTAAAAAACAAACAAACAAACAAACAAATCCATGTCTTCTTTATCCAGTCTCCAGTTGATGGGAATTTGGGTTTCTTCCAAGATTTAGCTATTACAAACTGAGCCGCTATAAACATGGGCCCACATATATTGCTGTGGTATGATGCTTTTATAATCTTTTGGGAAGATACTCAGGAGGGGTCTAGATAGGTCAAATGGAACCCTGATCCTTTGAGGAATCTCCACACTCATCTCCACAGTGGTTGCATCAGTCTACGTTCTCTCCACCAATGTAGAAGGGTTCCTTCCTCCCATACACCCACTAGCATCTGTTGTTTATTGTTTTCTTGATAGCAGCCATTCTCACTGCAATGAGATGAAATTTCTGTTATTTTCATCGGCATTTCTTGAATGATCAGTGATGTTAAACATTTCTTCATGGGTTTGTTTGCTGTTTTTACTTCTTCATCTAAAAAATGTCTATTCATTTCAGATGCCCATTTTTGAATTGGGTCTTTAAATTTGGGGGGTCTGATTTTTTCAAGTTCGTTATGTTTTCTACATAATTGTCCTTTGTATAAGGAACAGCTGGTAAAATTTTTTCCAACATAGTAGACTGTCTCTTCACTCTGTTGGCCATTTCTCTTTCTATGCAAAAACTTTAATAAAATGAGATCCCTTGGGCAAGGGATTTAGCTCAGTGGTTCCAGTGTCTGCCTTGCAAGCACAAAGTCCTGAGTTCCATCCCTGGTAACTACACACCACAATGCCAGATGTGGTGACTCACATCCATCAGCAATCAGCACCACACACCACAGTGCTGTCGTGTGGTGGCTCATTCCTGTAATCCCAGAACCCAGGAGGCAGGAGGACTGCTGTGAATTCAAGGCTTGCCTGGACTACACAGTGAGCTCAAGGCCAACCTGAACAACAGCAGATTGTTATAACCAAGTCTTGAAAATAACCCAAATGCCCAAATGGAAACTGGACAAAGAAGATGTGGGGTTTTTAAAATAGAAAATGAAGTAGTACTCTGCTATAAAAATGATAAATTTGGAGCCAGGGATTTAGCTCAGTTGTTCCAGCACCTACCTTACAAGCACAAGGTCATAAGTTTGATCCCTGGTAACCACATACAACAATGCCGGTCGTGGTGACTCACACCTATCAGCAATCAGTATTGCATAGCACAGTGCCAGGCATTGTGGCTCATGCCTATAATCCCAGCACTTGAGAGGCAGAGGCAGGA
>PVIR01020084.1:0-31084 GCA_004026965.1 Petromus typicus
CTCATAAGTGAAATAAATAGGGCACAGATAGGTACATATCGCATCTTTTCTCTGGTATGAGAAAATAAAGATGTAAATGAGTCCTAGCATTGTATGTTATATATTGTGAAATAGAAAATGCTCAATGTAAAATAAAGTGAAAGGGGACAATGTTGAGATTGTAACAAAAAAGTAAGGAAACAAATTTTATGTATATGGGTGGGGTCATAGGGTGGGTAGGGCTATGGGAAAAAATGAGAATTAAGTTGTGTCTTATACTGGTACAAATCCCCACTATGGAGTGCAATCATGATGTGTATATTTAATGTACCAATAAAGATTTAAAAAAAAAAAAAAAGAAAGATGCATCAGTGTCAAGTCTCGTGGTCCAAAGTCTTAAGATAGTTGTTACAAAAACCTATCAGATGTTTAACTTTGGTGTTGTTACATGTTACTAATTGAAATGTTCTATAAACGTTGGTCCAAAGAACAAGGCTCGAGGGAGGAAATGCCCAGGATAAATGAAGCATAGACTACACCAGGAGCACCCCAACCATTCAGCAACTCAACACAGTCCATGGATATTTTTTGAACACCAGATATCCACTGTGAAATGTGTGTATATAAAATGATATAACAATAAATGTAAATCTAGAGTATAATTATGAGTTCTTTTAGAGCAATATAAAAATAGGTGTTGGTAGTCCAAAAGAACGACTAACATCTTTGAAGAGACTGATTTGGGCTGAAAAACATCCTCTGGGAATTTTTTGAATTGGGGTAAGAATAATCAGGAGCTTTTGCATGTTGACTCCATTTATACCAATCTGTCTTTTTCAAATATCAGGTTTAAATTCACATTAAGTCATGTTCATATTCAAGTACTGGACTTCTCATTAGCATGCTAAATTTCAACCTTCTAATTTAAGAAGTTTTTTTCCCCCCAGTTTTCTTGTTATCAGGCAAATGAAAAAACCTGATTTAGTCAATTTTGAGTAAACAACCTAGTAACACTAAGCTCATTTATACTGTTTTTCTACCATTGCAATCATCCTTTTCCATAACTTTTGCATATTCCCAAGTTAAAAGTGTCTATCTAATAACTTTCCCATTCTTCTCCATCTACAGTACTTGCAAACCATTTTTTTCTCTCTCTCTCTTTTTAAAAAAATTTATTCTTAAAGGAATTTTATTCTGCAGAAAAACTGGGAGGAAGACACTGAGGCTTCTGATATTGCCTCTGCTCCTGCCCCATCCACAGTCTCCCTCATCATCAACTTCCCAGCCCTCTCCACATCAGAGTGGTACATTTGCTACAGCTGATGACCCGTACTGACACATCATTATCATCCACAGTCCACAGTGTACATTTGGATTCACTCTTGCCATACATTTTAAGGTTTCGGACAAATGTATAATGACACCTATCCCCTGTTATGGCATCATTTAGAGTATTTTCACTGACCTAAAAATCAGTACCTAATTTTAATATAAAATATATTCGTTATGATTCCTTCCAACTTCATGTCATCTGTACTCTTAACAATAAGTCTTTACCTAGGGGCTTTACAAAAATGTAAACCAGGACTGAGGTTTGCCATGCCAACATGCCTTGTAGCCATTGAAATAACCTAACAGTTACACAGCTTCTAAACTGAAACCAATCGAGACCTGTTTGAAGAGTTCACAAAGCTCTTATCTCATGTCTAATATTTTGATTCTAGGGTAAGGCAAATGACCAAGATTTTATTTACAAATCAATTGAAGGGTACACAGCACAATTTTCTCAGGAGTGATGGACCATCTTCCAAAGACCATACATACTTATTTTAATTATTCAGAGGTTTTGATATAGATCCTTTTAAAAATCAGAAGCACCTTCAAACTTTCTACAGCTTTTGGAAATGTAGCTGTTGGCTCAGCACTTCCTTGCTCTCCACATTCCTCAAACATGGCTGACAGTGTCTGAGCCATCCAGTTTGCAGCCTCTCTCAGCCATCAGGCAGGCCTGACATTCCATCCAGGCAGATGGCTCCCTCTCCTTCACAGAAAGGTAATATCTTTGGGAATCACTTTACCTTGACTGGCCTTCCTCATCCTACCCTTCATACAAGTTCAACTCTTTCTTGCCTGTTTTTATACTGATCTGACCAGGAGTTAAGAGAGGCATTTTATAATTTATTCACTTGATAACTGACACCTGCTCTTTAAAAATAAAAAAGAATTAATGACGCCAAGTGTAACATAAGGTCCATCAACTAACGAAGCCTAGAGAAACTTGCAAGAGTGACAAGATGGAAATGGGAATGTAGTTTGATAGAGTGTCTTTGTTTGCAAGAAATTCCCTCTACAGTAGGAGAAGCTGTCAACATAACAAGAAAGGTGGAGATCGTCTCCCTCAACATGATCTAAGGGATAATGGTGAGCAACCAGGTAGCTGATGCAGTGTGAGAAGACTGTCTTCCACACCACTGCGCCTCAGAAAAGCCCGCCCTGCTCATCTGTCAGCTCAGCAGAGGCTCTGTCTGTGACGGCCAGATGCCTGGCGGTAAGTCAATACATTCCCCTTGAGACAAGAAAAATTCCACAGGTCAGACTTGCTAAGCAAATGACCATAAAAAGTGCCAAGTGCATACAAATATTGCAGTAAATTAAGATAATGATATTGGCTGTTTATTGTAGATAAATGATACCTCTACAGTAGAATCACCTAGCAGATTCCAACACCCAGTCTAGCAACATCAGAAAGAGCAGTTATGATTATTGTCAAGGAAAAAAAAAAGTCCTGGGCCTGGCTAACATTTAGAGATATAAAGCTTTCATATCCTTCAGTCTTCTTTCCTTTGTGATTTCCACAGGATTTTCATTTCCAGAGATATTATACTACTTGCTTTCAAAGGAATTCAATATTTTCATTCAGAGAAGTAATTTCACAGGAAAGTAACACAGAGAGATGTCCTGGGTATTCATTTTCAGAGCCAATCTTACAAAGTCAATTTGTGCTGCAAGGAGCTGGAGGGGGGGGATGACATGAAAAGGTGCAGATCGTGTGCATCTGGGTTTCTTCTTTCCCTTTCCCCCCTTGCAGGATGCCTCGGACACCCCATAAGCATTTGAAAAGAATTGTCTGGCATTAAAAACAAAACATGCTGCAGACTCGCTTAATAACATTGCCCAGTGCAATCCAAAGACATTGATCTTGAGTCCAGGACTAGATTATGGCTTCATCCCTTCTGCCCTATAGTAAAAGTCATATCGCCATAACCATCACAATCATTCTGTTTATTTTCTCCCTGTTGTTTGAGAAATTAGAGGAGAAAGCAGCAAGACTTAGGTGAAAGATGAGCAGATGAGTTACTTGCTTGGGTACTTCTGTGCAGATAAAAACTAATCCAAATAAAACCAAGGCTGAAACCCTTCCAGCCCACATCAAGTCAAGGTCAGACAACAGCAGCCAATCAAGTTGAAAGCTAACCGATTTTCTGAACTGAATCAGAAAGGAAGAGAGGGACAGAGAAAGGAGATGTGAAGGGAAAGAGTAGAGAAAGAAGGAGAAACAGAACCAGAGAGAGATGAACAGATGGAGCGACAGAGTAAATGAGAGACAGAGATGGGGGGGGGAAGTAGCTCCTTTCTCCTGCTCCTGCTCCCTGACAAATTTCACAATCAAAGGCATGAAGAAAAAATTTTTGAGTTTTCTGTCAGGTATTTGGGATGACTGGAGAACGAGGTCCAGCTGCCAATGGGTTTTTCCTCAGATTTTCAAAGCAGTAGCATGGCCTAACCTTGAAGACAACATTGTTTATTCCTGGTGGAAAGATAAGCCAGCCAGCCGGGTCCCCCCTCCCCACTCACAGCAGAGTGGGTATGACCGGCGAACAAAGCCAGGGTGCTGTACAGCAACAAGCATTTGGTTTTGATTAGAGGATATTCAGGGACTGTGCAAGTTCTATTAAAATAAGCACAAAACCATTTTAAAGGGCTTTTTCTTTTCTTTCTCTTTCCCCCCTCGGTTTATATTGTTAATCTTTCTTCCTGGACGGCTCCTCACAAATGCCTTTTGTTTTCTTGTGTGATTCTACGTGCCAGGACTTTGAGAGGGGAGGACGGAGGTCCTGTTCTGGCATGCTTTCAAGTTTCTTCCATAGGAGATGAAGGTTTGTTGCTGTGCCTTCAAGGGTATAAATTTAGAGGCCGCCAAACCGTCCGGAGGTAATTCAAATGCTTAAATGTTGGAATCCACCCTGGCCCCCTGCTCATGTGAATACCCTGGCACTTGCCCCGCTCAGAGGAAACTAAACCAATTTGGGAAAGCGAAGAGAGAATAAACATGCAATTAAAATGGCCATTTTCCTGGTTTCTTCCTTTAGCTCTTTTTTTAACACTGCATCCCATTCTATAATCTGATCATGAAACGGGCCGAGTTAATTATAACAACGTACAAAAGATCACTGTCTTCTCCCCACAGTGACTACGTTAGCTTTGAATTTTTTAACCTTCTCTCTTTGTAAAAGATTTTTGGTGAAGTGGGTGCTGGAAATGGGGAGAGGTGGCTAAACTTCAAGCAAAGCCTTCATTTGGGAAGAGCCGCTATTTTTATATTGTTTGCAAACCCTTCACCAGAGTGAACATTACAGAAATGGTACTTTCTTTTCAATTTATCTATCTTCCTCCTTTATACATAGATAGACAAATAAAAATGAATCTTTCCAGAGGCAGCATGTATGCCGCTTCTATATATTCTTCAAATGGCTTATTTTTATTCAGCTTAAAGCATAACCTATCATTTTTATTCAAGATTCCATCCAGCCTCTCTCTCTCTCTCTCTCTCTCTCCAAGCAAGTCTTCAAGAAGCCCTGCTGCCCTGCTTTGTTCCAAAGACTACTAAAAGCCAGAAGATGGAGATAGCACACCCATCTGGTTTGTTTTCACATCCTAGGAGAAGGGGTTAAGACAGCCCCCTCCAGTGGAAGAAACAAGGTGGTTGAAAATAAGCATTGCCGGTCTTCTCTTTGTTTGTTTGTGATTAGCTTCTTGTGCTCATCTCAGGAAGTCTCCTAATATCCATGGGGAAATATACCACTAAATGAAGCTCACCCAGCAAGCGGGAAGATGGTTGTCAGAGCTTTGATATCCTTACACTGAAGGATTCAATTTCAGTGTCAATAAAACATTAGCATCTCATTTCTATCCTCACCTTTGTTTTTCTGTTCCCTTTCCACCCTCTGCTTAATTCTTAACAGTGAATGAATTTTGTATGTTTCCACCTTAAAGCAGCTGCCAGAAAATAAGTGCCAACCTGTATGGGCAGTAGGGAGAGACTCCATGTCACACCAAAAATTAAGACCTCAACAACTCCTTGTTGCCATAACCTTGCCATCATGTTAGGTGAATAAATACCACAGGAACATCTAACAGTGCTTGAAAAACAGTGAATATTAAAATTTATAAAATGGCCAATGTCCAAAATAATAATACTTGGGGAAGTGTTTTGACATCTAAGATAAGCTCTGTTTTCTTTTGCATTGTGAATGCTTGCTCATGTCAGACTGATTTGAACACATTGTTCCCATAAATCTCAATGCACTCTCCTCTTTCTTATACCTTCAATTTCTACAGTTAGCCATCACTCTAATTTCAGAATAAGAAGGGGTTTAAAGCAAAATTTGAAGTCATATGTGGGGCTCTCTTCCGTGTTTTGTCATTTTCCAATTGTGCAGATTTGGGAGCCTGAATTAATCTGTTTGAGCTTTACTTAGCAGTAACAAAGTGAAGAAACCAACAAACCCATTCTTCCAGAGCAGTGGTCAGGGTTACATAATAATAATATACATTATAGATGAGTTATAGTAATGATAATTATTATAGCTGACATTTATGGCTACAATAATGTATCCATCACAGTTTTCAGAGTTTGACACACATTAACTTATTAACTAGGTGCTAAAGCTGTTAGGAAGATTGGGTCAATACACATAATTTACATTTTAATACAATGAAGCAATATATTTAGATCTAGCACATGATCAATGTGCCATGCATGATTATTCTAATAGTACTAATAATAACCATAATGCAATTCTCACACTAATCTTGGAATGTTGGAACTGTCACTGGGCCTTTGCACAGGTAAGGAACCTGAGGAACAGAGAAAAATGACTTATGACTTATCCAATTCTGCAGATGGAAGAAATAGAGGCACTCAATTCAGCAGATAATCTGGCCCCAAAGCCCAAAATTTTAATTGTTGTCATATATACTAGCTCTTTGTAAAGCATAAAATATTATATGTACATATAGATATATTGAATGTATACTTTTACAGGTATGCACACATGCAAATTGGTACCGAGTTAATTTTCCAGACTAAAAAGTAAAATATTCTAGTTAAGTTTCTACCTCACAATCCAACCCCACGAGTAAGGAGTGAAGCTTGCAACTGGGAATTGGCCTGATTTATATTCTAAAATCATCATATTCTTCTCAGTACCCTTCCTGTCCATATTTTCCTTTCTGGCTGGTGGCGGTTGTTCAGCTGGGCTTTGTGTGAGTTACAAAGCAGCAACAATTACATGAGGGAGGTCACGAGCATGTTAACCACGCAAAAACAGTTGTCACAAACACTGTGCATCTTAATGCAGTACTTCAGTCCTTACGTAAGATTAATTAAAGAGCAGATGTTCCGTCGCACCCTGCGTTAGGTATGGTTATCTTTGAGATTCCAGCTCCTCCATTTGCTAGGTTTTAATTTGCATCATTATGCATTTGGAGCCTGGGGCATGAGTAGTCAAGTGGTAAACATTAGCTGTACTGCACTGTATTTCCAAATGCACCTTCACTATTAGGCCGACTAATAGAATTCAATTCTATTTTCAGCCGAATCCTCTCAATTTTCATTTGCTTTTGACATGTTACATGGCAGGAGGAAAGAGAAGGAGAAAATGAGGGAGAGAGGTAACGACAGCACTGTTCATGCACAGCCCTTCTGCCAGCAAGAGAGCCCCCTTCTGCTGGGTTCTGACCATGCACCAACACTGTCAGCCTTTCACACAGAGCTCAGATTGCTCTAAGACTTCCACTCCTGGCCTCCTGTTAGAGGTTGGTGTTCCAGATAGAGCAAGAGGTCTCTTTCTACTTTTGTTGTTTGGAGTTGGAGGCGTCATAGTGAATACTGATTTTTCTAAATGCAGCTACCAAAAATTGATGTCAGAAAACTTTCAGGCTGTGATCAAAGTCTGATATGAATTAATTTGTCATTATAACACAGCCCTACTTGCCAGGCATTTCAGAACAGGACTTGGGAAAGGCAGAAGATATCTGGGTTGACAATTTCATTTAAAGGACAGAAAGCTTTCCGCTTTCTTTTCATTGGTATCTTGATTTAATGAACACACAAACAGACCATCGCCATATGTTCCAAATACCAGCTTGCTGTTCTTCAAGAAGCAGCTTGGGAAAATGCCAATGTAAGAAGCTTGGAAGAAACTTGAAAAGGCTTCAAGACATATCTTCGTAGCCTGGGATAGCAAATGCACCAGTGATTAATTACACTGGGGTTGGATGTGAATAGGAATGTCAATAAGGCATTCCTAGTGCTGCAATAGAGGGCATGTAGGCCTGATAATAGAATCCTTCCTGTTTTTACCTCCCTGGTTTCCTTGCTTATGGTGAAACATTCACATTCATGTCAGAGGTATGAGATGGAAATATCCTGCTGCTCCTCTTTATAGAACTGTCACATCAGATGCAAAATGCCACCAATGAGGAGGCATCACTAGGTAAGTGAAACTCCAGAATTTGTGTAAGAGAACTCACATCTGAAGAAGAATCCATAATTGTCTCTTCCTATGGAAGTTCTCATCTCCTCCCCACTGATGCATAAAGCCAGGAAGGAAGTAGATTTGCTCTTTTGGTAGTAGTAGTTGTAGAATATCTATTGGATGACTTTGAAAATTAATTCTCCCCCTTCAAAATTCACAGTGAGGATTTGGTGAGGTGTTGAGCCTGAGAAAAATCATCTTCTATTTGTTTCTTAGAAGGAGAAGGAGGCAAAAGAGAAAGAAGTAGGAGGGAGAGAACAATAAAAAAAAAAAACTTTGTATGCAAAGCAGAACACTTCATGAAGCCTAACAAAGAACTTGTCTGGATGTGGGATTTTAGCTATAAAATCCAGAAAAGCTCACTTGGACAACTTTACCTCAAATCTTGGAGCTTTTAAAATCTGCTTCCAAACTCGACTTGTAGATTTCTTTTGTACACTAACCCCTAATCAGAACTCCCATGTATGTTTAGTAACCTTCCATCACCCATGAGACATACTCTAGAATCCTTTCTTCAGCATACATCTGACTTACACAAATGCTGGCTCAGCCCTACTATTCCATCTCAGCTTCTACTCTGCCTTTCCACATCCTGTGCTAGTCTTACCACAGAACTTGCAGAAACGCAGCATGCAGCACTTGTATTTAACCTTTAGGCATCTCTGCACATTTGTTTTCTCTGCCCAAAATTTCTTCCTGCACAGTGTTTTGGGGATAAATTCTGGCTATATCTTTGGTTTCTCCCCTGGTATTTTGTCCTAAATTTCTCACCAAGGCTTCTATATCTCCTTTTGAAAGAGGAGACGTTATAACTAATGACTCAGAAATACAATAGATCATATGAGACTACTGCAAATTTGTGCACAAAAATTGGAAAACCTATTAGAAAAAAGATAAATTCCTCAAAATACATACCCATCAAGACTAAATTATGAAAAAAAATCAGAAATCTTAACACACCAATAACTTGCAAAGATATTGAAATATAATTAAAAGTAATATTGCAAGGATGATTTTAGGTCCGAATTCTACTAAAGATTTAAAGAAGGACTAATGCCTGTTCTCAAAACTCTTCCAAAAGTTGAAGAAGAGAAAACACTGCCAAATTAATCTTAAAAACTCACATTTCCTTGATATCAAAGTCAGACTGATACCACCAATAAAAAACTTTACAAATCAGCATTACCTAGGACGACAGAGACAAAAATTTTCAACACAATCTCCACAACCACGTGTTCTACAATGATATGTCAATGATAGAGCATATAGCAGCAGTATATATAGCAGTCCCTAGATTATATTTTCCAGTGACATTGCAGCCACCTTAGGTTTTGTCAGCTCATTCTGCAGCTTTTATGCAATGACAGAAACTACCAACAATGCATTTCTTAAAGCGTTTCTCATTGTTAATTGATCCATGACTATACTATAAACATATAGTCAAGAATACACTAAAAGACTCCTTCCCCTTTTGGAAAAGGTCTGTCTTCTTATTTCCTATTATTTGTCTTTTATTTTGCTCTTCATTTATATTTTGAGTTTCTCACATAAGACAAACCAAGGAATACTGAAACTTACATGTCTGGTTTATTATATTCAGCTACCAATCTTATCTCTGTTTTTTCTTTGGACCATGATAATTCTTCCTATACTTCATGTACCTGCTTTCATTTTTCTCTTCCAAGTTAAAATGATGAGAAGCAATTTTCAATCCACATAGACTTATTAAGGATTTTTAAAACTGATCAACCATCTCCCTTTAGCAAATAAGGACACTGAGCATTATAACCAGAAATAGGCTTAAAAACAGTAGAGTGACAATTTAAATTTAAGCCTACAGAATGATCCATTCCTTCTCTTTTCTGTAAAATTGCTGCCTTCAATTTTTTAAACACGTATTTATTTACAAATAACCTATACCCCTAAAGTGTTTATGTGACTCAAAGAATATATATGTAAACTAAATAGTCCAAATATGTTGAAATTAAGACAAAGACAAAACAGGAGATAATTAATCCTGACACAGACTGTGAAAAAATATATTTAAGCATTTAGTGGTAAGCTTCCTGGTCTTCAAGCAAAAAATAATTAAAATCATAGTTTCATGGTTTTCACCATAGTGTACAAGGAAGAGATTTGTTTTCCTGACACCGTATTCTGAAAAGAATTCTAAAAAGCTTTTATCACATAGCTGTATGAATTGAGAATTCATCACTCTGATATTGAGTAAAACAACAGATGATGGCTTCGAAGTGGCTTTACAAAAGAGAAAGCAGAAGTCTTCATAACAAATTTTTCTAGAGATTCTTTATTAAAGAAAAAGGAAAATACCAACCTGCTCCTCAGTAAAGGCAATTCTAAATGAGCAAAGCCAATATCTTCCAAAAGTATGGCATATACTTTTCCTTGAGCACAAATCCAGAGAATTCTATTACTTATCTACACTGAGGTCGAACTTTCCAGAGGCGATCCTTGTTCTGGCCAAGACTGACATAAGTATCCCCACATACGTGCTCTGAGAAACTCATTTTCTGCTGAGTTCTGTTTCCATTATCTGGCCTTGATTTTGGATGTCTGAATATTTATTTCCAGCTCCTTGCTTTTATCATGTGTTTCAAATTCTCAGCTTCCACCTTTGGTACTGTATGTCTAAGAATGGCTTTGCCCCCGAAGACCCTTCCATTCAATGACCACCTAATATTGGGTCCTGCCCCAGCCAAGGACACAGACACTCCCTAGGCACATGGACAGTAAATCCCTCGGAGGCTTTGTCAGAAAGCAATCAACTCAGCTGTGTTCTGGGAGAGAGCTACAGCAATCAATTCCAGACTGAGCCTTCTGGCAGCACCAAGGGTGCCTTTATTCTGTGTGGCTGACCGAAGCAAATTCCATCAGCTTTTGATATGAGACATTCCAGTGGCACAATTGACATTCCGTTAGGGTAATTATGGAATCTGACTTACACTTTCCAAGATGATGGGGCGAGGTAGGCTACAAAAGTGCTTGCAGATACAATCTGAATTTTCTCAAAAAGGTCTAGATTCTTTTAAGAGCTCAGCTCTTTTAAGAGCTGACTTCAGAAGATGAAAAAATTTTTCTCTCACAATTGTCTTACACTTTAGTTGAAAAATTACATATTCTAAGTAAATTTAGAAAATTTACTTTACTATACACCCATCACCATCAAAATGAATTTATTTCTAAATAAATTTTGAAGATTTACTTTTAGACTGCCATCCATCTATCCCCCATCAAAATGAACTTCTTTCACAGACTTTGCCTGTGATCTCTACCAAGCTTTATATAAATATTTTATCTACTACATGGTTACTATGTAGTTTTTTAAATTATTACTATTTTTATATTTATTCTTTTTTTCATTTTTTATTAGTACGTGTTTGCAGTACATAATATTTACATTCCTTGTAGGGATTTAGTACATGTACATAACACATCTTAATTACTTGACTTTTTTTTTCATCTCTTTCCCTTCCCTGCCCTCCTTCCTTCCTCTAGCTTTTACTCCCATTCCCATTCCCATTAGAGAGAATTCTATCTCCGTATTTCCTACTATTTTGTTTTGTTCTGCATTTACATGTTGAGTCTCATGCAAGAGAAATCATGTGATAAGCTTGAATTTCTTATGTTTCATTTAACATTATAGTCTCAAGGGGCACTCATTTTCCTACAAATGACAAGTTTATCCTGCTTTATGGCAGAGTAGTACTCCATTGTGTATAAATACCACATTTTCTATATTCATTTCTGTTGGCAGGCATTTAATCTGCTTCTGAGATTTACTTACTGTTAAATGTATTTCTATAAACATGAGCATGCATGTGTCATTGTAACATAATTTTTTTTACCTTTTGGGAAAGATATCTAGAAGGTAACTATCTGATCAAATAAAATTTATAGTTTTAATTTTTTAAGAAATGGCCGCATTGATTTCCATAGTACTTGTAATTATTTTTATGAAGTTACACTTACCATCAAGCATCCGTGCTGTAATTTAATTAACAATTTTATCATGTGGATGTTTAACTGTTTGAATTATTTGGATTCTTTCCACATGACAAGTTCAAACAAGTTTCTGAAGATAGACCATAAAATGTCTTGTCAAGGTGAGTTTAGCAAAGATAATATATATTTACATACCTATTAGAAGCATAAAAACAATTACCTTTTCCACAACCATGCCAACACTGAGGATTTACATTTTTCACATATTAGCATAGAAGGTAAAGAACAACACATATGCATGTACTTAATGAACTGGTCTAGGAATTTGTAATGACTACTGTAGTAACGGATGTAGCAGTGATCTTGCCAAATAGGCCTTCCCTTTGTTGCTTGCTGATGGAGCTCAGATTTTGTCTTGGATTTTTTCTCTCTTCCACTGGACTCAGAAATAATCACCAAGGAATCAAAAGCCAATCACAATCTCATTTCCTTGCCAACTGAACACTGAAGAGGTCTTCTGAGATATCCAGGGAATGGTTTCTTAGCTCCAAAATAGGACATGAAACACCTACACATATCTCCATACTCAACTGGGAAAATAACTATAGTGATTACAACATGTAACTTATTAGGACTCTTCTCTGTATACTTTAATGATATTTATTCTAAAACAAACAAAAAAAACCCCTGTAAAGATATCTTAAAATTTGCTTAAGACTACAGTTCTTAAGGCATTTCATGTGCATAGAAATGTATCAGATACATATTCTCATTCATATATCCTTCATATTAGGGAGAAAATACAAATAGGAAGCAAAATAAGACAATATCATGTTAGATTGAAACTGGAAAGATACACATGAACTTGTTATTGTATAGGTTATATGTATTATGGGTGAGGTTTGCACTAAAAGAGAGTAGAAAGAATGACAAGACATCCAATAAGCACATTGAATAACATATTTTGGTTTCTAAATGCCAGACTTCACTTAAAGGAATGATAGTTTCCTGCATAAATGGCTAATTCTGTGTCTGGGATAGAAAAGTACAAAAATTAATCTTAGATATCTTATTTTGCCAAAGCAAAAACTAAAAGGATAATGTTAAGAATACAAAGAACCAAGTTTCAAGGTCTTTCAATGGGCAAAATTGGGGAAGATTTAAGCATCAGAAAGGCTAATTGCTGTAATTGTCATGTTGAACTTGAAATAGATGTATAAATCCATAATAACATTTAAGTAAAAGGATGGATACTCCTTCTTACAGAATAACTCAAAGTAATAAATTTAAAGGAATTGCAAAAGTAGGGCATTAATATTTTGTAGTGTCTAATGTGACAATTTAAGGCAGAATCGACAATGGGTGCTAAAGGAGAATAATAGCAAAGCATCACTCCCCTCATCAGATTAATTACTGAACTGTGAAGGGAATATACTCCATTTTGTGACTGCCACCAGCACACTGGGGTGATGAGATTTATCAACAGCAAGAGTAGGAGTTGCTAATATTATATCCTGATGCACACGCTATGATATGCAACACATAGCAATACCTATAAAGTCATCTTGCTGAAGATAATGTAAATCCACTCAAGATATGAGACCTACTGTCTAGACTCCCTTGTATAGTGAAAAAATTTAGGGACCATAAAAAGCATCAGCTAGCTCCAGAATGCACTATGGATTACAAGGTCTGAGCTCTTCAAAACATCAGTGTGGTAAAAATAATAAGATTAGATTAATCATTATTCCACTGGCAGGTTTCCTATGACCAGGACCAGACTAGAAGGGCACAGGTTCTCAATTCTTCCTGGGCATGTCAGGAGGTAATGGTACACAGATGGAGGCCCAGGAACCCCGCTTTCCTGTGACAGGGGCAAGTCCAGAAGTCTATGGAATTTCCATCTCCTGTGGACCAGCCTAGGCACTACTGTTGCATGGGGAAGAATCTCTGGAGATACCCATGTCTATGGGCACTGAATAAGTGCAGCAGCAGTGCTGGAACATAGACAGAGGCATTCAGTGCATTCCTTTGCCTAGTCCACCACACTGAAAAATCATTCACTAGAAGAATGAGGGAATCCTGTTGACCATAGCCATCAGTGCGTTGAGTGAGTCAGTTCCACCTGCAGGATCGTGGACTCTTGCAGGGTTCAAGCCTACAGGAATTCTCTGAGCTCAACTCACACATTATACTCAGAACACTGACCAGCGTTTAACAGTTGTCTCCCTGTGCCAATCAACTTCAATCTGTGTACTACTGTCCGTACCATCTACGGGAGATAACAGGTCCACACCATGAAGGGCTCTTTTGGTCATATTTTTAGCTTTTTTCTCTTCTTTTGTTTTAGGGTTGCCGATCTTTTTGTTTTTCTTTTTCCTGACTTAACTTTCTTTTTTCACTTCTCTACTATGCTGTTACTGAATTTGTTCAATTTCAGACTTTTTTCCCTTCTCAGTTGCTCTGCTTTTTACATAAGAGGGAAAATAGTCTCCTGTTGCCTGCTCCTGCTAGGTATTCCTATTCTCCTCTTGTTCTTCAATCCTCCCCTATCCACCAGTCAGAATTCTAGTTAGAACCTAGAAGTGAAAGGGTTTAAATCTTTCCAAATTTCTTTATTTTCTGTATCTTTATAGGAGGGTAAACAAAGTTTGTATTGGTCCTGTGGTTCTTAATTGGTTCTGTCTTATATTTGTCCCTTTTGTCTCTGTTGCCTTCTAGCATCTATATGGCTCCCAAGGTCTATGTGATCTCTAACCCTATTTCTAATCTCTCCCTCTATCTATCTCTCTATTTCCCCAACTCTCAAGTGGCCTTTTATTCCCAAAGGGTAGTGCTGCTATATTTAAGGATCTATATGTTGTAAATACATTTCTGATTAGTTCTAAAACTTAGAATATTATGGCAGATGTAACTCATGAGGTTAAAGGTATCAGAATAATAGTTGGGAAAGCTTATCATTTCCTGTGCTGTGCTCCATACTGTTGATGATAATGATCATATTATGTCAACAAAGATAATGGGGTTGTTCTGTTCAAATACCTCCCATGGTGTGCTAGAACAGAGATAACTTCAGGGTCATCACAGATCCAAGAAGGACAACCCAAGAAGTAGCAACTTCCTAAGGGTTCCAAATATTAGGAAGAAGGAGAATTCCAATAAACATTCCCCAGACACCAGGCAAGGAATTAAACCAATAACATCAGCAATGACAAATGAATAGAAATGAGAAAAAATTTAAAAACCCAGATACAAAGATCATCACCACAGAGGAATTCAGGGGAAAGGGAAATGGAGCAAACTGAAGCTCAATCCCTAGGACTCTCTGAGACAGTAACAAAAGATCCAGTAAAATGGAAATCAGAACTGATCTCTGAGATAAAAACAGAGATGCTGTCCACAGTAAGAGATATGATTAATAACGCTAGAGAAGAATTCAGGAACATGATAGAATTTCAGACAACAAAAGCAATGGAACCTGTTAAAAACTTCAAACAGAGTTCTAGGTAATTAAAAATGAGCATGAAAGTTTGCAGAGTAGGATGAATGAAACTGAGGACCTAATTTTAGAACTCGAGGGTAGGATTGCAACCAATCAATAGGAAAGATATAAATTATGAAAAAATGGCAAGGGAACATGAGATATCAATCCAACAGCTCCTAGATGATACAAAGAAGAATAATATGATACTGCTTGGAGTCACTGAGGAAACAAGAGACAGTGAAAAGATGTTTTTAAAAAATTGTTCAGAGGGCCGGGGAGTTAGCTCAGTGGTTCTGGCACCTGTCTTGCAAGCTCAAGGGCCCGGGTTCGATTCCCCGGTAACCACATAACAATACTGGGCATGGAGACCCACACCCAGCAGCAACCAGTACCACATACCACAGTGCCGGGTGTGGTGGCTCATGCCTGTAATCCCAGCACTCGGGAGGCAGAGGCAGGAGGATTGTGATGTGAGTTTGAGGCTGAGCTCAGGGCCAGCCTGAACCACAAAGTGAGACCCTGTCTCAAAAAACCTAAAAAAAAAAAAAAAAAAATTGTTCAGAGATATAATGGCAGAAAACTTCAAAGAAAAAGAATTGGACATACACGTAAGTTTGGCATACAGGACTCCACAAGGTTGTGATATAAAAAGTATACACCTAGGCATATAATTCTCAGTGTTGCAGATATTCAAGAAAAGGACTAAATTCTCAAAGCAGTTAGAGAAAATAATAAAACCACATACAAAGGGGAGTCAATCCAAATCACAGCAGACTTTTCAACACAAATGCTCAAGGCAAGGAGAGCCTGGAATGAAGTGTTTCAAGCCTTGAAGGAAAATAACTCCACCTTAGAATGATGTATCTTGCAAAAATATCATTCAGAATCGACAGGAAAATAACACTTACATGATCAAGAACATGTGAAAAACTTCACAAAGGAAAACCTGAACTCCAAGAAATTCTAAAGAATATTTTGGGAAAAAATGAAGGTCATAAACTCACAAGATGAAGCAGAGGTAATGCAGTGGACAAGGCCAGAAACTGAATGGGAAGGAAAAAAAGGAAAGAATAAAAGAGCCAAGAACAGGAAAACATCATGAAGGCATAAATCAAACCATATCAGTCATATGGCTGATGGCCTCAGTGTGCCAAATGAAAGACACAGATTGGGAGAATGGACTAAGAAACAAGATCTTACAATATGCTGCACACAAGAAGCATACCTAATTCAGAAAAAAAGCCATAGACTGACAATAAAAGGATGGAAAACAATTCTCCATAAAGCTGAAAACTGCAAAAAGCAAGAGTGGCTATCCTATATACAGAAAAAATAGATTTCAAAATGCAACTGATTGAGAGACAAATTAGAACATTACACCCTCCAGTAAGACATACAGGAATTTATGGGGCACAATGAAAGCACTTCTATGAGGTAAAGTCATAGCAGTGGACACCTACACCTGGAAAATAGAGCAAGCTCAAATAAACAATCTAATGCTAAACCTGAAGTTACTATAAAAAAAAGGAATAAGAAAAACCCAAAGCTCATATTAGGTAGGAAATTATAAAGATCAGAGCTGAAATTAATGTAATGGAGACTAAGAGAACAATATAAAAAATACAAAATTGACAGACCCTTAGCCAACCTTATCAAACAAAGAAAAGGCTCAGATCTCTGCAAACAGATCTGAAAAGGGGAAATCACTACAGATCAAGCAGAGATCCAGAGAATAATAAACACCTACTTTGAGAATCTGTACACCAGTAAGGTGGAAAACACAGAAGAAATGGATAGATTCCTAGACACATATGAATTTCCAACATTGAATGAAGAAGATATAAAAATGTTAAACACCCCAATATCTATCTGTGAGACTGAATGTGATTAAAAACCTATTGAAAAAGAAAGGCCTGGTTCCTAGTGGCTTTACTGCTGAATTCTACAAAACTTTCAAAGAAGAGTTAATGCCACTACTTCTCAAACTTTTAATGAAATCAAAAATTAACAAGTACTCCCAAATTCATTCCTAGAAGCAAGTACTTCCTTAATTACAAAAGTAGAGAAATACTCAACCAAAAAAGAGAAATACAGGCCAATCTTCCTAATTAACATTGATGCAAAAATCCTCAATAAGATACTGGCAAACAGAATACAGAGAATCACCAAGATCAAACACCCTAACCAAGTTGGATTCATCTCAGGGATGCAAGGATGGTTTCAATATATGTAAATCAATAAATCTAATGCTCCATATTAATAAACTCAAGGACAAAAACTGTATGGTCATTTCATTAGATTCAAAAAAAACAAAAACATTTGACAAAATCCAACACCTATTCATGATCAAAGCACTACAAAAAAAAAAGTGGAATATATGGACTTTATCTCAGCCTAATAAAAGCTATTCATGAGAAACCAATTGGCAGCCTCATCCTAAATGGTCAAAAACTGAAACTTTTCACACTAGGATCACAAGACAAGGATGTTCACTATCACCACTCTTATTCAGTATAGTGCTGGAAACATTACCCTCAGCAATTAGACAAGACAAAGAAATAAAAAGAATAGATATAGGAAAGGAAGAAGTTAAACTGTCATTATTTGCTGATGACATGATACTCTGTATAGAAGATCTTAAAAACTCAACCCAAAGACTGCTAGACTTAATTCCCAAATTTAGCAACATAGCTAGAAACAGGGTCAAAACTCAATAATCAATAGCCTTTGTATACACTAACAACAGATTCATTGAGAGAGAAATTGGGGAGTCAATTCCTTTCTCCATAGTATCCAGAAAACGAATTATCTAGCAATCAAACTAACAAAGAAAGTGAAAGACCTGAAAGACCTAGTTTTCTACTCTGAAAACTACAGCCCGGTGAAAAAGGAGATTGAATAGGATATAAGAAAATGGAAAGACATCACTTGTCTTTTGGGTAGAAAGAACCAATATCATCAAAATGGATATACACCCACAACCACTGAATAGATTCAGTGCATATTTCACAAAGCTAGGGAAAGTAATCCAAAAATTTATCTGGAATACCAAAAGCAATTTTTGACAACAAGGAAATGGCAGGAGTTATAACAATCCCCTACTTTAAACTGTAATACAAAGCCACTGTGATAAAAACTGCAAGGTATTGACAAAGTATCAGACCAGAAACACTAAACCTAGTATAAAACTGATAAGGTCAGACTCTTGGAGACAGTGACTGGGAAAGATTTTATGAACAAAAGCTCTCCCACCAACAAAAGGGATCTCATCCTATTAAAAAACTTCTGCACAGCAATAGAAACCACCCGCGCAGAGAAAAGACAACCAACAATATGAAAAATATTTTTACCAGCTGTTCTTTGGACAAAAGGCTACTATCTAGAATATATTAAAAAAGCTTTAAAAATCAACCCCTTCCCAAATATAAAAACTCGGTTTGAAAACGGGCATCTGAAATGAACAGATACTTTTCAGAGGAAGAAGTAAAGGCAGCTAGTAAGCATATGAAGAAATACTTAACATCATGGCCATTTGAGAGATGCAGATGAAAATAACATAGATTCCATCTCCTCCATAAAGAATGCCTTCTATCAAGAAATCAACCAACAGCAAATTCTGGCAAGGTGCTGGGGAAAAGGAACCCTTCTGCACTGTTGGGGTGAATGTAGACCAGTGCAACAAGTGTAGAGATTCCTCAAAAAACTAGGATTAGAGGTCTCATTTGACCCTTCTAGTCCCCTGCTACATATGTATATATATATGAATGAATTAAAAGATTCAAGTCACAGTGACAGAGGCGCACCCACATTTGTAGTAGCTCAGTTTGCAATAGCTAAATCTTGGAAACAACTCAGATACCCATTAACTGGAGACTGGATAAAGAAGATGCAGTTTTTTAATGAAATGGAGTATTATTCTGCCATAAAGAATGATAAGTTTGAGTCATTTATACTCAAATGGATGCACCTTGAGGACATTCTCATAAGAGAAATAAACAGATGACAGATATGTAAATACTGTATCTTTTTTGTGGTATCAAAAACTGAAGATGTGAATGAGTTCTAGAATGTATGATAGATATTGTGAAATATAAAATATTCAAAGGGAAAAGAAGGGTAAGTAAGTAATGAGAAATGAAAATGTGTGATAATAAAAAAAGTGAAACAAAGCTTATATAGATAAATTATGGGGAGGTTGTAAAGTGGGCAAGGGAATGGGAAAATATGAGAATTGTGTACATACTGGTACAAATTCTTAATGTTGAGTGTTATCATGTTATACATATAAAATGTACCAATAAAGATTCAAATCTTAAAATAATAATAATAATAATAATTTTTCAAACATTTCATATTAAGAGAGTAAAAAGAATGCAATGGATACCCGCTCTCTGGCTTCTAGATTTAAAGTGCAGATATAAAGCATACTCAGAAGCCAATATAAAACTTGAATGAACATTAGATTGAAATGACATCAAGCATTTATTGTTAACTTCCTCAAATCTGGTGATTATATAATCCTAATATAGGATATTTACTTCTTTGAGATTCTGACATACTTAGAATGATATGGTATGATGTCAGCAAGTGATTTGGAATGGCAGTTTCTTCAATTTTCTTGAACAACTGAAATTTTTCAAAATAAAAAGTTGATCAAAGAAAAGAGAAGGAAGAAAAATAAATCTTCCTCCTTAAGATGTTATTTATTTGCTGTAATCCAGAACTCACTGATACATGGAGAACATTGCAAAAAATTGAAAAGAACTGGGTTCTTAGTGATTTATTAACTAACTGAGGAGTTGTTTTACCCAATAGCCTCTTGTTATATTTGTAACTTGCAAATAAAGGCATTCTTATTAATAAATTAAATGTCATACAATAAGAGTTTACCTTGTGGAAGTCATGGTAGTAATGATTATTCAGCATCTACTTTCAGCAATTTACATTCACAAAAAATAAGTACCATTATTCTTCTCATTTTTTCCAGGTTTGGAGTAAGGTATTACTACACGGATACCTTGCAATCAATCTAGTACGTAGCTTATACACCCACCAATGCTGTTTTACTGAGATACTAATACTTACATTTGACTGCCAGTTTAACATCTTTATTTGAGTATAGAATGAATTTTTTGAGTTTAAGTCAACATGACCTAAAATATATTCTCAATTTCCACTCCAAAATATATTTCTTCATTCAAGTGCTCCAGGCTAAGTATTATAGTTGCACTATGATTCTTTTATTTGCCTCAAACATACTATATCTAGTTGGTAAGCAAATCTATTTTTCTGTATGTCCAAAATATATCCAATTTTTTTGCCTTTTTCTACATCAACTGCTTGAATCTTTACTGAAGCATTACCATCTCTTATTTGTACCACTGAAATAGGTTCTTAACTGCCTTTCATATATTCAGTTTTACATCCCTTCTTGTACAACAACCAGAGACCCTTCCCTACTGTGAAGTGATCCACTAACTTGACTGTTGTTAATTCTTGGAAGGACTTACTAACTTATTACATTAACAAAAAAAATTATTTCCCCACCTTTTTTCCAATTTCATCTGGAATTTTCCTCCACACTCACCACAGGGAAGCTCATGTTTTCTTCCTGTTTTCAAACACAGTGAACCCACTCCCACCCTCAGAGCTTTGGCACTTGATCTTCTCTCTACTCAAGATATTCTGCCCCTCGATATTCACATACCTAACTTCTTTAATGCAATAAAGTTTGGGCCCATGTGTCTTCTTAGGGACTCTCCTAGTGACCCAACATACCCAGTATAAAGTGTCCATAATCATTTGAAAATAACTTTTATAAGTTGATAATGTATGCATTTCAAATATGGTTTATTTATTTCCTCGGTTGGTTTTCATCCTCTTCATTCTCAGAGACAAGGTATCACATGAGAGCTTGTTTATCTTATTCAACACTTTATCCCTTTCTCTGAGAAGCATGCTTGGAACATATTAAGATATTCAATAAGGACTTGTTAAATATTGTTAAATACTTGTTAAATATTTAATACTTGTTAAATATGAATGAACAAACTATTAAGTGGCTGCTATCAATTACACCTTTCCATCTTCCCATAGAATAATATTTATCTACCATGCCTACTTAGGTTGCTTTTACTTGAATATATGCATATAGTTTCTTAAGTCTCTCTTATTATGTAGCAGTTAAAATTAAACAAAGTCATACCATTGGGTTAGTTTACTTTATGTCAGTATAATTAAGTACTACAGATGATTCAATTACAAAGAGAAAGCTTAATTTTGATTCACAGATTTGGATATTCAGATTAATGATCATTGGTCCCAACTAATTTAGGCTAATTGGATGAGGCAGCACATCAGGTCAGTAGTGGGTGGTGAAACAAGCTTGTTTATATTAGGATCCAGATGGCAAAAAGAAAGTAAAAGGGCAGGGTCTCCCTACTCACTTCAAGAACACTCCCCCAATGACCTAAAGATTTCCCACTAGCCCTCGCCTCTTAAAGATTCAAACACCAGGGCCAGGGATTTAGCTCGGTGGTTTTGGCATCTGCCTTGTCAGCACAAAGGCCTGGGTTTGATCCCCGGTAACCACATGCAACAATGCCGGGTGTGGTGACTCATGCCCACCAGCAATCAGTACCACATACCACAGTGTCAGGGATGGTGGCACACGCCTGTAATCCCAGCACACAGGGGATTGCTGTGAGTTCCAAGCATGCCTGGACTACATAGTGTGCTCAGAGCCAGTTTGAATTGCAAAGCGAGACCCTGTCTCAAAAAAAAAAAAAAAAAAAAAAAAGTTCAAACACCACTCCTAATAGCACCACCCTTGGGGACAAATTTAAGTGAACTGGTTATCCAAATCATAACCATGACTTTAAGCCAAAATCAAACCCAGATACTGATTAGTTGAGATTGATATTACTTTATTCAATTTATCTATGTTAGGACCACTCAGACTGCTCAATTTGATATTGTTCCCAATCAATAAATATTACTACATCCACATCATGGGAACTGATAACAAGCAAAGCCACTCATCTATTTTTGTGAAATTGATTTGAAGTTAAAATATGGAGATTATTCACATTTGCTAAGAGAATTTTTTAAATTGCCTTTCAATATTCTTGTCTGCTGAGTCATTTAAACAAGTTTTACATCTATAGGCTTACACTCACTCCCAATGCTGCATGATATGCAGTTATGAGAAAGATATACTCTTTGTCTTTATCCACAATATTGATAAAAATGTTGAAAATAAAATTTTGTTTCATTTTCCTACAGATATAATCTCCAGTGGTTAATCAATGTATCAGCAAATTTTGGTTAAGTAAACTTGTAAGCTACCTAGTGTCTCATCCATATCTTATTCATCTCATCTAATACTTGGTCATGTACTTTTTTGAAGTTGAAAAATGTATAAAGTGGAACATCCATCTAATTTCACCTACATCCTTTCCTATATTCTAAATCCTTATTATTCTACACTTTAAAATTTTTTATCTTGTGGAAAGCATAGTAACATGAATAGACTATCATAATGCAGCTTACTAAATTCATTGATAGAGGTGAGTATGAGATTTGTTATAAACACAAGAGACAGATAACTAATTCATATTTAGCTATAAACTAGAAAAGGCTTCTTAACCTGAGTAATGAATGGTAAGATTTACTTAAGTGAAAAAGCAGAAAAGAGGCACAACAGGAGGGAAAAAATCACTTGTAAGAAGTTCTTAAAAACAAAAACACAAAAAAAGCTTAATGCCTTCAGAAAACCAGTATATGTGAGTATGTCCAGTGATAAGGAAGAGGTGGTTTTGTAAGGTACTCAATGACATAGCTTGAAGCTGCTGTTCAGGCTCTATAGATGATCAAATGCTATCCCAGTGTTGGAGGGGAAGGATTGACCTGAATAGATTTACATTGTGGAAGCTTATTCTTGATATAGTGTAGGAAACAGTCTAAAGGTAGAGGAGGAAGATTAAACCAAGAAACAGGAATGTGTCTCCCACCCATGTTATAAACGAGAAGGCCTGAATCCAGCCAATGTACAGGAATGGAAAGCAGAAAAGGAATGTGTAAGTCTTGCTAGAAGACACAATTTAAATACAATGGAGAGATAAAAAAGAAGTTATGAGTAACCTTCAGATTTAGATACAGGAGGCAAGATGCATGATATTAATATAGCTGAAAGTAAAAAGTGAGGTAAAGTGGTGGCCAGTTTTGCTTATTGATTTACAGTTTTTTGTGGCATCACATAAAGATGTCTAAGGGAGCAGAGTGTTTTTTCCTATAGTTTGAAAGCAATTTTCTCAGATGGAGTTGAGCTGTGGCAGTCATAAAAAAACCAGTGGTGGTTGTGGCTATTCCTATGGATAGGGATTATGGGAATTTAAAGCTGTGTCACCAACTTCAATGTACATAAGAAGTGCCTGTGTAGTATACTCTGTTTGGAGAACCAGGGACCACTGCCTGAGATAGAAATTCTGAAGATGTTCAGTGGGCCAGGAATTTATATATGAACTGGCACTCCAGATGATGTTGATATTTACTGTTTTTATAGTGGCCTACAGAAAACACTACTTTAAAAGAAAATGAAGGAAGAGAGAACATTAAGAGACAAGTAAGTTAAAGAAGAAGCAACAGGATACATAGGATTTCTGAATTCTATGTGGCAGAAAAGGTAGTTAATGATATTCCAAGCTAGAGACCATGTAATGTATATCTGAAAAGATACATTAACCCTCATCATTGTTCTAGTGCTGTTTAGTTTGCTTGATTGGTTCTTGGTAAGCCTAAAATTGGTTTTTTTGAACGCTAAATTCTTTTTTAGGATTATTAGGCTTCCACCTAATAATTTGTGTTATGTGTCACTGAAGAATAATAAATATATTTTTGCCCATACTGGGTAAGCACTAGGAGTCAGTCAAACAAAGGAGGTGAAATATCTCTGCTCTGAAAACTACAGCACCCTGAAAAAAGGAGATTGAAGGAGATATAAAAAAATGGAAAGATATTCCTTGTCCCTGGGTAGGAAGAACCAATATCATCAAAATGGCTATACTCCCACAACTACTATATAGATTCAATGCAATCCTAATTGAAACCCCAACAATGTATTTCACAGAGTTAGAGAAAAAAGTACAAAAATTCATCTAGAACCAGAAGAGACCTAGATTAACAAAAGAAATTCTAGACAACAAGAACATGGCAGGGAGTACCACGATCCCCAACTTGAAACTATACTACAAAGCCACTGTGATAAAAACTGCATGGTACTGGTAAAGTATCAGACCTGAGGATCAGTGGAACAGATCAAAAGATCCAAAAACAACTCCAGTTACACTAAGCCACTTCATCTTTGACAAATGGAACAAATATCCTCAATGGCCAAAAGATAACCTCTTTAACAAATGGTGCTGGAAAAACTGGGTTTCAACTTGCCAAAGAGTAAAGCTAAACTATCTCTTTCACATACACTACACTAAAATCAAAATGTATTGTTTTGATAAAGTTTGACATAGTTTTCTACACTATAATTTGATATAGTTTTCTATACTATATCAAATCAAAGACCTAAATATTAAAACAGAAATATTAAACCTGCTACAAAACAGGTTAGGTAGAACTCTTGCAGACTCTGGCTTAGGGAAAGAGTTTATGAACAAAAACTTGATAGCCTGAGAACTAGCAGAAGAAATCTACAACTGGGATCTCATCCTATTTAAAAGCTTCTGTACAGCAAGAGAATCCACAAGCAGAGCAAAAAGACTTCCAAGAATATGGGGAAAAAATTTTACTAGCTGTTTCTCAGACAAAGGACTACTGGCTAGAATATATAAAGAGTTTAAAAATCAACCCCCTTCCAAATTTAAAGATTCAGTTAAAAACTGGGCATCTGAAATGAACAGACACTTTTCAGAGGAAAAAGTAAAAACAGCTAGGAAGAAATGCTCAATAGCATTGGTCATTCAAGAAATGCAAATGCAAACAACACTGAGATTTCATTTCACTCCACAAAGAATGGCTTCTATCATGAAACCAATCAACAACATATGCTGGAGAGGCTGTGGGAAGAAAGAAAACTTCTGCACTATCAGTGGGAATGTAGACTGGGGTAACCACTGTGAAAATCAGTTTGGATATTCCTCAAAAAATTAGCAGTAGAGGTCCCATTTGACCTTGCTATTTCTCTGTTAGGTATATATACAAAATAATTAAAAGATTCATCTCACAGCTACATCCATGTTTATAGAAGCTCAGTTTGTGACAGCTAAATCTTGGAAACAACCCAAATTTCCAGCAACAGGAGACTTGACAAAGATGTGGGGTTCTTTTTAATAAAATGGAGTATTATTCTGCCATAAAGAATGATAAATTTGAGTCATTTATACTCAAATAGACTTACCTTGAGGACATTCTCCTAAGTGAAACAAAAAGGTTTTAGATGTGTAAATACCATATCTTTCCTCTGGTATGAAAAAATAGAAGTGTAAATGAGTTCTAAAATGTATGACAGATATTGTGAAATAGAAAATATTCAAAAGGAAAAGGGGTGGGGAAAAGTAAAGAAATGAAAGAAAAAAATTGATTGTAAAAAATAAAGCAAAGCTTCCTTTTATGGGGGTAGTTGTAGAGTAGGCAGAGGAATGGGGAAAAGTGAGAATTGTGTTTTCACATCCTGGTACAAATTCTCAATATTGAGTATGACATGACGTGTATACAAAATGTACCAATAAAAAAACAAAACAAGTGTCCTTAGTCTATTGCTGTCTCTGGATATTTGTCTCTTTAGAGATCATCAACACTAATTTGGATATCATTTATTATCTTAAAATCTGGAATAAAATTCAAAATCCTAAGAAATAATTAAAATGACCTGGGTATATTTAGAATAATAAGTTGGGAACTCAGAAGAGATGTAGTAATTATCTTCAAGCACAGCTGCATTGACTATGAGCAAGACTTGGTTTGATTTGTGTGGTTACAAAAGAAAGATTTAGGACCAGTTAGGAAGAAACCATAAAATACGCCTCCGTCTAGTTTTCTATTCACCCTTCCAATGTTATTTCCATCTTCACCTACCCATTCCTCTCTAGACTATGGAAGATTTCATCTTCCCTCTAGGACTTTTTTAAAGAGCAGATGTTCCCTTGTTTCATTCTTTCTTATTTCCACAAGGAAGGTTGCCACCCATTAGCTCTTCTTCAGAGATTCCCTCAGAAAACATGCTAAAGTATCTTCTGTCCTCAAAAGTCTCTTACCCAGCCAGCTCATGAGCATTCTTCTCTTTCTCCCTCACAGCTACATAAATTTTGCATCCTCCCATTCCTAAGACAATCAGAAAATTCAATTCTTGTTCTTTGCAGTTGCAAGAATTACCCTTGCCCGGATCACCAATGTCCTTAAATTGACTAAATTAAAAAAGGAACACTTTTAAGGTCTTAAACATTAATAGGTTTATTCAAACCTTCTGGAAAATTTGATTAATTTTTACCTTCTTTGTACATTTTGATGTTTACAAGTCCAGGATATATATGTCTTTGGCAATATAGATCATTAAAGTTACAACTTATTTATATTCACAATTTATTATGTTTCACATAATGTTTGCTTTACATTTGTCAATTTATTCACACAAAAATCAAGTGATTGAATTTTCATTGTAGCTTATACAGCCTGTCAATAAAATGTATGCACATTATCTTATTTATTGTTAAATAGTAAAACTGTACTATGGCAAATCTTGCTTAGTTTTGTTACCATTTATATTTTGTATCCTTCTTTATAATCATCAAGTTGTTCTTTTCATGTTTTGTATACAGCAAGTGCTTGGATATCAGAGACAGTTTTTTAAAAAATATTCAAGTTTACATATGTGTATAATTTTATCATACATTTCATGGTAAATATATAACACTATTAGCTATCTGTGGGGCTTTTTGGGTCATTTTTCTTTTCTGTTGTATTAGTCATGATAGATTAAATTAAGCTATTATAGTAAATAATTAAAAAGAGAAAATGTTTGAAGTTCACTCAGGGACCAGGCCTTTTCCAGGGTGCTGTGTTTTGGCATGTGTTCGATTAGCACTCCAAGGTGCTTCCTTTACTTTGCACCTCTCTATTAATCACATTTCCATTGCTTCCAAGGTGGAAATAAGAGAGCTGGCAACTACAGCTCTGAAAACCAAGTGCTTATACCAGGAAGCAGCACCAGCAATTTTCATTCACATTTGATGGCCCAAACAACTAGCATGGGCACATATAACTTCCCAAATTTCCTCTGCACCAAGAAATAGGAGGAAATCAGAAATGAATGGAAAATGCCAATCTTTCTCACAATTTCTTCACCGTATAGTTTATATTTACTTTTCTGTTTCCCCATGTTACTTGAAAAATGAAAAAAAAAATTATGTTATACTTAGTTGTTACTTTTAAATTGCATCAAAGCATATATAACAACACCTCTGTTTATGAATGCTTCTGTTTGCAAATAATTCAATTAATAAACAAGTTGTTTGCCAAAGTTTCACTTGTATTTTAAACTCTGAAATAGGTGACAAGCATGACCAAGGCCATTTTCTCCACACAAACACATATGCAGCCATCTTCCAAAAAAACTGTGAAACAAACTAAATTCATAAGCTCAGGTACCATTGTACTGACATTGTTTTGATTTTGACTATTCAGTATAAAATACATACCAGGCACAAGTAAACAGACATAGGCATTTGTATATGATGAAGAAATCAGCAAAATATGACATTATTTATCAAAACTATTTTGGTAGAATATAGAACATTTGCATAGTCTATTATCATTATACTATCATTTTCATTGTGTATATTTGGGAATTAAAATATTTACATTAATTTTTTCATTCTTCCTTTATTTTTAGCTGTGACAGAATTTTCTTTAAAACATTTTAATTTAAGCTAACAGCCAATCTCTTGACTTCTTCTGTAAACATTATTTTGTTTTTTATCATTAATTAAATTTAGTGGTACAATTTTGTCGAGAATTGTGGATGACTTATTCAGACTTACAACTTACTTGGATTTACGGATGTTTGCCCTGCCTTGTGGAATCAAGTACTGGGATTGTTATAGACATTTGCCCCATGTTGGGCCAAAATGTAGGAGACAGAGAAAGAGCACACAACCAGAATCCTCGTGGCAAACACCAGTCCTCTGTGAGTCCCACAGTAAAAAACAACAAACAACAAAGTCAGAACCTCAAGAAAAAAGCTGAGCCAGGGGTTGACTCTCATGGTTTTTGAAAAACCATGTAGACTTACTTACAATGGTACCTGATATCTCTGAGATGAATAAAAATAGTTCATTAAAGTGTTGCTCTGAGCAATAGCAGCAAAAGGCCAAAAACTGCAGCAGCAGAAGCAGTAGCAGAAGAGCCCATAACACGAGCTCACCATACTTTTTTTGGTAACAAGACTTCAACCCATAATCCTAGCATACATAAGACAAATCCCCCCCACAAGAATCCCTGTAGGTGATCACATAGGGCAAGGCAGACATCCTTAAATCCCAGTAAGTCTCTGTAAGTTTTAAGGCCAATAATCTTAGTGCAGTAATCCTTATAATTTAAAATTCCACAGGATGAGGCAGGTGTCCGAAATAATTCCAGTAATTGATCCTGCAGAGCAACACAAAAATCCATATGACAAGTAAGTAAACCACAAAGCCAACTAAGTCATCTACAGTTCCCAACAAATTTAGATATGCCTAATGATCATGTTCATCATATGGAATTTATACCTATGCATGATACATCTTAATTCATTTCCCCCACTGCCTTCCACTCCTTCTTGGCCTTTTCTTATTTATGAGCACTTTGTTTCCATTTTTTCTTTCTTTTCTTATTTTTTTCTTTTCCCTTCCTTTCTTTCTCCCCTCCTTTCTTTTGTGCCCCTTCCCATTTGTACAGTACTTGTTTTTAATAACTCTTTTAATTAACTATTTTTATTCATCTCAAAGATATCAGGTACCATTATAAGCAAGTTTTTCAAAAACTATAATAAAGAAGAAAAATATTTTCTGTCTTTGCTTTTTTGCTTCACCTTTCTACAGCTTTATATGTCATGATAGCCTGTCTGGGTCACAGACACCTTACACAATTATACAGATGTTTCCCTATGGCTAAAAAAACCTAAGATCTTGAGACACATTGTATTTATTTTATTTGGTGTAATCTTTTATTTGAGAAAATATTTGTGGAGTTATTCTTATCTGAAATGTTACAGGACCTGGGTCAGCATATTGACTTCAATAACTGCCCAATGACCATTTAATTTAATCTAGGGAAGACATCAGTAAACATTTTCTTTAAAGAGCCAGTTAATGAATACATGGTCTGTCACAGTTACTTAGGGCTCCCAATCTAAATCTCTCTTCATATCACCATCATCTTCTGGCTCAGATTGTGAGAAGAATGATCAAACTGAAAAGAAGTCTAAGATCTTGAGATCATGGAGGAAATAATTGTCATTTCAATCTGCAGATAACACTGTACATCTTAAGATCTGACGGCTAAGTAGGAACCACAGTCACAGAGGAGAAGCCATCCATGTGTCTTTGGAGAATCAAAAGACAACAACAAACTCCAAGGAGAATTTTAAAACCATGGGCTTGAGGATAGAAAGCAAAGAGAAAGACAAAGGCCCAGTTGAGTGAGTGCAGTGAGTGGTGGGGTAAGTGGGAATTATTCTTAGATGAGGCTGACTTTTATTCAGTTACTCATGGGAAGATCTACCCATGCTTGAAATTTAAGCAATACAACCTGTCCATCAATTCTTTTGCCTAGTGACCACTAGTGACTCTCCATAACTCTTAAAGTAAAATTCAAATGATTCATTATGGAATCAAGGTCCAAGCCAATCTGGTCATTGCTGTTTTTACTACATCCCTTTTCCCAACCACCATGTATTTTGTTAAGTAGCTCTCCATTACCCCCATATCTCAAGCTCATTCATAAACCCATATCCTATTGAAAGTGTTCTTTGATGTACACTCTGTTTGAGGAAATAAATTTGTTTTTCTTTTCACATTCAAGTGGAATATCTTTTTCTCCAATATACTGAACTAGGTTTAAAAAAATGTCTTTCGTGGCATCACCCTGGAATTCCAACACTTTATTTTCATCTGAATCCACTCAATGATGAAAATACTTATAATTGATATAATGTGATTGATACTTGTAATTAAGTTGTCCTGCAACATTTTTAGTATTTTACAAAGCTAATTGATTTTAGAATGCATAACTAACCATGCAAATATAAAAAAATCATATGTATGAATGATATAACCATATTATTTAAAATAGCAAAAGAAAAATACCAGCAACTCAATTGGGAGAACTATAATGTTAAAATAAAGTATGGTAAATTTGCAACATGGAATATCGTGCAGCTACTAAACAAGATGATATTTTGTCATATAAAACTTTCTAAGTACTGAGCAGTTATGCTTGAATATTTTCCTTTCAATCATTTCCTATTTACAATTGCCTATAAAAATATATATTATTTTTATAATGGAGCAAATTGTTTTCATTATCTTATGAAGCATATTTTATAATGTGTACTACTTGAATTTCTCTCTTGGCAACTATCCATTGGCTTGCAGGAAATATTAAATTTGCCTTACCATGTCCATCATTTGAATATGTGTGGACAAGCCTAACCACCTTTGAGACAGCTTTGATGTTTATTACTCAGGGGAATATTCCTGGGCTAATGAGCTCATTGCCCTTGATCCATAGCTCCATGATGTGAGCAAGAAATGAGAGGAAGTAGCTCTTTTGACTCTACTGTTCCCATGGC